>CM055732.1:2944932-2952432 GCA_029465975.1 Dallia pectoralis | reverse complement strand
TAGTGTCCGCTTGCTAGTGTCCGCTTGCTAGTGTCCGCTTGCTAGTGTCCGCTTGCTAGTGTCCGCTTGCTAGTGTCCGCTTGCTAGTGTCCGCTTGCTAGTGTCCGCTTGCTAGTGTTTGCTTGCTAGTGTCCGCTTGCTAGTGTTCGCTTGCTAGTGTCCGCTTGCTAGTGTCCGCTTGCTAGTGTTCGCTTGCTAGTGTCTGCTTGCTAGTGTCCGCTTGCTAGTGTCTGCTTGCTAGTGTTCGCTTGTTAGTGTCTGCTTGCTAGTGTTCGCTTGCTAGTGTCTGCTTGCTAGTGTTCGCTTGCTAGTGTTCGCTTGCTAGTGTCTGCTTGCTAGTGTCTGCTTGCTAGTGTTCGCTTGCTAGTGTCTGCTTGCTAGTGTCTGCTTGCTAGTGTTCGCTTGCTAGTGTCTGCTTGCTAGTGTTCGCTTGCTAGTGTCTGCTTGCTAGTGTCTGCTTGCTAGTGTTCGCTTGCTAGTGTCTGCTTGCTAGTGTTCGCTTGCTAGTGTCTGCTTGCTAGTGTTCGCTTGCTAATGAATGTTTTTTAAAAATATTTTTTATTATTAAGTCAGAGATAGACACATAACTTATTTAACCATGTATAAATTGCTTAGTACACAAGCTTACTCCAAAATATAGAATGGACTGCAAATTAGAAAACATTAGGGTGCATTGAGAAATGTCACCACCGTGGCGTGTATTTCCTTTGGAAAAGAAAAACAAAAAAAGAAACAACACTCATGATATGACTTTATTGAAAGTTACACAGGTGACTTATAGTCAAGTGCCGTCGTTGACATGTTGTTTACAAAAAAGAGGTCTTTTCTTTCTCTTTCTTCCTATGTACAAATAAACAGGACTGGCTGGACCAGAGACCATACAGCAGAGATGTTCTGCAGGGGGTGTTGAGTTTTGTTGAGTTGGGGTTCAGGGTGTCTGGGTCCAAACGTGAACCCAGGCTTTCCTCCAGTTGAAACTGTATCTGTCACTTAACATCTGTTGTCCATTTTATTCCCAACAACAGGAAAGGCCACTTTGAGATTCACCAAAATGTCAATAGTCCCTAGGTCAGAGCGAAAGCAGGCCGTTTAATCTCATGTTGACAAGTACCGTGTTACGTTCAAACAAAAAACGCAACAAATAATCACAGTTGGTGACATTAAATAAAATGCAAGACATTACAAAAAGAAACGAGAAGTAAATTCACATCATATTTAATACAATTTTTGGGGCAATAAATATCCACGAGGGACATGATAGAATCGAAGAAAACCTCCGGGAGACAATCTTACGATACGCATCGCCGTTAAAAGAAAAAGAGTCCGATCAATGAAACCTGTGGCTATGCTTGTCAATAGTGTCTCCGCATGTTCTCCACGTATAGTAGTTCAGCTTTACTGCTACATGATGACATCACAACCCATCAAGACGTCACTCATCAAGACGTTTTGCCAAAAGTCTAATAGTTTTCTGATACAAGAACAACAATTGAGTATATAAATGAAAGGTTGCTAAAAGCTGCATGGTTTTAAACAGCCTATTCCGGCCAGTATAAAACACAGTCATAAGATTATTGATGTTGGTTTGAATAACCTGGTGGATGGTGTATATTTCTGGCCTGAGCCAGGCCTAAATTCCATTTAGCAAACCACTTCTAATTGGATTATTGGATTGAATAATTGGTTTACTTAATAACAATAGCCCAAACCTTGTCTTTAATACCAGTGCTTCAGAAGCTAAAATACTAAAATATCAGTTGGGTCAATTGGTCTAAACACACACTGACAAGAATCCTCTGAAGATGTATATTAGTGATATACTGCACTGTGCATGGATGTCTGAAGAAGTGTCTGAAGAAGTGTCTGAAGAAGTGTCTGAAGAAGTGTCTGAAGAAGTGTCTGAAGAAGTGTCTGAAGAAGTGTCTGAAGAAGTGAAGGCACATATCTCCCAAACCTCTGGTAGCAAAGTATAAATCACACAGCGTAATAAATCATTATTACTATTATAAATCCAACAAATATTACAACTTTAACACACACAGCAAACTCAGCAATATTTTCTAAAAGCCTTAAAATAGCACATTATCACTCCAGATTTGTATGAGATTGAACACGAGAGAAATTCTGATGAGTACGGGAACATGCATGTGGACCTCATTCTAAAACCCCTTGACCTGGTGGGCATTGATTTCCTGTTTATATTCTCTAACACACTTCAATTTCCAGATGCCCATGTGTTGTCTGCTAGCTGTTCAATTCCACCAGGTGACCAACCCCTACCAGCACCACCTGATCAAAACATCACTAGATGTTCAATTCCACCAGGTGACTACCCCCTACCAGCACCACCTGATCAAAACATCACTAGATGTTCAATTCCACCAGGTGACCAACCCCTACCAGCACCACCTGATCAACCAGTACAGACTGTTGTTGACCAACGTCACAACCAGACCACTCTGTAGGCTATATCAAACAAACGTCCCAACATCTCAGCCTACTGTGTACTGTACACAACCAATACTCTGCCTTAACTGCCCCTCGTACCCAGGGACCCCTACCCCACGTTATGGACAGGATAGTTTAGAGATCTGAATGCTGATTGGCAAACAGATGTGGGATATGAGACCTCATAAGATGGTTATATCTGCTAGTCAGTTCATAATGGCGATAAGACAGCTTGGGTATTAGGCTAATATATCCTGCCTAAGAACAGCTATTATGCACGACATATCTGCTATATCACAACCATTCGGTCCCAAAGCAATGTGGTATTTACGTTACTTCAGATGGTCAAGAGATCACTGCCCTGTTCGGAGACATGAAATGGAAGAGAAAAGGGTTAAATGGGGAAAGACCAGCAGGTCCAATATGAAATATTAATTTAGCGTTTCTGTTGAAAAACTTTTACGTATTTATAGACATACTGAATAAAAACAAAGAAACGCCTAAATTGATAAAATAACAAAAACTATCTCCTGTAAATCCAATATGGAGTTATCGTGTTTTGTAAAGACATTGAAAATGTGTTAAATAAATATAAATTCCGAGCCATGTTACAGATCATAGTGAACGACTAAAGTCTTGGTTTGACGACGTGACCACACTGTAATGTCACTGCTGTTATAACAATGGAGGATAGATATTGGATCAACGTTTCTGCGCTGATGTCCGTCCAAAAGATCTTGAGATGTTCCCCCAGCTTTTAAGAATTTCCATAATTTTAAATAAAGCCAATAACAACGCTCAAAGTCCTTAATTCTGAAAAATCCAGCCAGTGTGCCGAGTGTCCCCCCAAAAATGTTCTGATTGGAAAAAAACTATTTCCGTTCTTGCAGCTATACACACCGACCCAATGTCCTCAGAGTATCCATTGTATGACATCTGAAATACCCTTTCTTGCATCCATTCATGTCCAAATTCAAATCCTTCCCTCGTTCGGGTCGCTTTCCGCACCGAGACACGGTTTGACAGGATTGACTCAGAGGTTAGGAGGCGAAGAGGTTGCCGCCGGCGTCGTGGCCGTAAAGGTCGGCCAGCTTCTTGAAGCGCGGCCCCCAGTCGCCGAGGTAGTCGTAGTTCTGCTCCGAGTCCGTGCTCAGCGAATCCAGCGAGCTGAGCGACTCCGCGGCCGAGCCGCTGCCCTCGAATGCGTACGTCTGCAGCGAATCGTAGGGCGGCGCCGTCGGGTCCACGTCGGCCTCCTTCAGCCGGTCCCAGATAAAGTCGCGGAAGACGCCGTTGTCCGGCGGCGCCAACGCCATCTTGTAAGACGGCGGCAGACGGGACGATGGGAAAAGCGAGGACACCTCCGGGGTCACGTCGCGCCGGGTTATGCTGCTGCTCTCGCGGACGACGTTGAGGTTGCGCAGGGCGACCATGTCGAAGGCCTCGGTGTCTTCCTCGCCCCCGCCCTCGTCGTCGTAGCGCACGATGTTCTCGCGCACGTCCCGATCCTCGTCAAGGATCAGAGGCTCCTTCTTCCTCTGTCGCATGGTGACGATGAGTAGGACCATCACTGTGCAGAGAGGAAGAGGAAGGACGAAGAGACAGTCAGCCACACCAGACAAACAACCAAAATGACCTTAGTTACGAGATAATCAAAAAGAAAACGTGGAACGCCAGAATCATGTTATTGTGGAAATACATTTCACATATCTATCTAATAATGTATAATATATAAATAATATATAAATAATATATAAAGATGGGCGAGAAAAGACCAGCGAAGCGAATTCGTCTAACTTAGCCGAGACCGAAGGAATTTCTAGCGGTACCCATCGGTGAGCACAGGTGCGCTAACTCATGTCTCATAGCCATTTATAATGTAAGATACCGCAGGACAAAACGGCTTTATAAATCAAAAGAGAAGTATGTGTCCTCATCAATGGGGAAAAATCTACTATCATTTAAAGAATTTGATGTGCACTTAGCCTGTCGTCCATAATGAAACTGAGTGAACTATGGCAGACTGAATTCTGACAGTAATCACCTCAGCAGCCGCGGGTAAAATACGACAGCAGCGTCACGTGGCTTTTAACCAATTCTGCCCAGGCCCGTCCGGGGCCGTCACAGTGAGGGCGATTTTTGCCCGGATTATATTTCAGTTGTGCTTCCGCAACGAGGGTTCGCAGGTCGAAGGAAAACGATGACAGTAATGGACAGCGTTGTGGATTTAGGCCCTTAAACATATCAACACAACCCTTAGAGAGAAGCTTACCTACCGAGAAACAATTTGATGTGTCGGCCGATAAAGAGGCGATGGGGTGAAGGGTTGGTAAATGTAATGATGGAGCCAATTGAGAGAGATGCTATCTGTGACCACAATCAGTTTACCGGGCCGGCCTGTACTAACACTATATACGGGCACAGCATTTGCCCATCCCAGCAACAGCACGGGATTATAAGCCAGTCATAAAGCAGATGCCCCCTATAAGCAAATGTTCCTCAGGTGGCCCCTGAGCTACGGCTGGACCACCCTTATTCACTTCATGGAACACTTGAGGGAATATTGCTCAGGAATATTTGGTTTTATTGATTCCAAAAGCGTTGAGCAAGCTGCAAGCAAAACGCCGCGCAGACATAAAGACTGATACGCCGTGCCGCACCGCACATTCAAATGCCCACGAAACCACAACCGCTTCAATAGAAAGCCTTTACCATACATCTCCCTTCCCTTCAGCACAGGCACACACACACACACACACACACACCGAGCCACAGTCTCCGTCCACCCATCGTGGCTGGATGAATTTGCCCAGCAGGTTCGCCTTTTCTCTGCCCCTTCAGATCTTAACTCCCGGGGATGAAAATAACACCTGTCGCCGCTGAGTGAGCGAACGAGCTTAGGCAAGCGTCTAATGATCCATCCGTCAACGCTGCCACTGCCGGGCTGAATTATGGGAGCCAGAAGGGCCGTACCTCATTCTCTGTCACTGCCATCTCCCCGGGCTACAGGTGGGGGTGTCAGGGGTCGCGGGGTGACACCCAGGGGGTAAACAACAACTGTCAGACTCGCATGTGGTTCGGGATACTGTTTAAACGTTTTCATATGACCGTTTGTGTGAAACAGAAGCGCAGGTTTCCTCCAACCACAACAAAACGGTTCGCTGGATTGTTTTCCCCTGCAGTTGCTGTTGGTCAGTTTGGTAGTGCATTACTGGATTGCATTTTCCATCTTCGCCATTTCACTCTCCTGTTTGTTAAGTCCGCACCAACCTTTTGATCCGTTCACATTCGCGCTGCCACTTAGGTTATTTATTGTTGTTCATTGGCAGAGCACAGAGAAGTGTTCATCTTGTAATGCAGCATATCTCCTGTCAGACCCCGGCAGATGCTCCCCTGGATAGAGTATCTACAATACACTTAGTGAGGAAAACCTTGAGAGCCATTGTCAGGTCATACCTCGTCCAACTGACCATTATTCCCAAAGTAAATGCAAACAAATGGATGTGGACCACGATGACCTGAAAATAATCATGTTTGGCACAGCGACATACAAAACCAGTTTGCACTCAGGCTAGAGTGAACGGAGAAATGCACAATGACATTTCACATAAATGAGGACTTCCTTTGTGTCGTGAGCACGGTTTGCCGGAGCCAAGAATGTGCCAAATGTTCCTTCATTTCATTGAGTAGATTCTATGGAATCTACACGACATGGCAAAACTATTTATCATTTATGCCTGAGGGGCAAACGCAGTGGGATTTGTACACAGTTGTAATAGCAATGATCCCCGGTGGATAAACCACAGAACCGGACTAGAAGGATCTGCTGCTAACGTCCTGGTGCAAGAAACCACAGAACAGGACTAGAATGATCTGCTGCTAACGTCCTGGTGGAAGAAACCACAAAACAGGAATAGAAAGATCTGCTGCTAACGTCCTGGTTGAAGAAACCACAAAACAGGAATAGAAAGATCTGCTGTTACACATGGGTGGTCCACATGAATGTCTGGACCCAGAGTTTGCCAGCATCAGACCAGGAGACATTCTTCCACTCTGACCTGCAATACACAGCCCCATATCCTCCCGGCTGTGATGCACTGTGTGTTATGACACATTCCTATACAGCTCCATATCCTGCCGGCTGCGATGCACTGTGTGTTGTGACACATTCCTACACAGCCCCATATCCTGCTGGCTGCGATGCACTGTGTGTTGTGACACATTCCTACACAGCCCCATATCCTGCTGGCTGTGATGCACTGTGTGTTGTGACACATTCCTACACAGCCCCATATCCTGCCGGCTGTGATGCAGTGTGTGTTGCGACACATTCCTACACAGCTCCATATCCTGTTTTGCATCCATCTAATCTACTCAGACTTTGACATCTGCCCTTGTTAGGAGATGATCAGCGTTATTTACTTCACAGGTGAGTGGTTGGAAAACAAGTTTTGGTTCATCAGTGTGAATAGTGTATATGTATATATATACTGTATATGTATATGCACACACATACACACACATACAAACATATATATATATATATATATATTCCACTCTTTCCTCTCCTTTCACTCTATTCATCCACCTCCAGTCTTTACATTAATGCTCGAGGCTTAACTAATTAAGTTCACCACAAATCAATTTCAGATTGCCTGACCACGCCGCACTGCAATACTAGTCATTTATAAATGCTGTGCAGTTGGATGTTAATGTACTGCATGCAAATAACTCATTCTAAACAGCCTTTTGACCGGTATTGATGAATTTCTGCCATCCATCAAATCTCTCCACAATATAATTCCCAGTGACGCCGCAGAACAGATGCTCCCTCCGTTTGTTTGAGACGTGCTACATTAGGACTCTGCACTGATCAATTACCGGTGAAAACACAAGTATTTCATCAAATGAACACAGCGAACGCACTCAATGTCCTCCGTGTGTTTCCAGGCTGTGAAGTTTTATTATGCCGTTCACGCAGCCCCGCCACACACCCCACACCTGCCTCCCTCCGCCTCAGACCCCCCCACAGACCCCAGATCAGCCACTCAC
>CM055732.1:2849932-2942432 GCA_029465975.1 Dallia pectoralis | reverse complement strand
CAACAACAGGGGAACCTTCTCAGGGGAAGGGAAAAATGGCGACACACTGCTGTGAACATGGAACGGTCCACATTCTCCTCACACGCGACTGAGGCCTATAAAGGAGGCCTTTTCAGGCTGTAGTTGGTTAAGAACTATTAAAAGCAACCCCTCTTTCTGTTAGCGTTTTTCTATAAACGTCTTTATATTAGCGTCTTTCTATTAGCGTCATTCTATTAGCGTCTTTCTATTAGCGTCTTTCTATTAGCGTCTTTCTATTAGCGTCTTTCTATTAGCGTCTTTCTATTAGCGTCATTCTATTAGCGTCATTCTATTAGCGTCATTCTGTTAGCGTCATTCTGTTAGCGTCATTCTGTTAGCGTCTTTCTGTTAGCGTCTTTCTGTTAGCGTCTTTCTGTTAGCGTCTTTCTGTTAGCGTCTTTCTGTTAGCGTCTTTCTGTTAGCGTCATTCTGTTAGCGTCTTTCTGTTAGCGTCTTTCTGTTAGCGTCTTTCTGTTAGCGTCATTCTGTTAGCGTCTTTCTGTTAGCGTCTTTCTGTTAGCGTCTTTCTGTTAGCGTCTTTCTGTTAGCGTCTTTCTGTTAGCGTCTTTCTGTTAGCGTCATTCTGTTAGCGTCATTCTGTTAGCGTCATTCTGTTAGCGTCTTTCTATTAGCGTCTTTCTATTAGCGTCATTCTATTAGCGTCTTTCTATTAGCGTCTTTCTATTAGCGTCTTTCTATTAGCGTCTTTCTATTAGCGTCTTTCTATTAGCGTCATTCTATTAGCGTCATTCTATTAGCGTCATTCTATTAGCGTCTTTCTATTAGCGTCTTTCTATAAGCGTTTTCTATTAGCGTCTTTCTATTAGCGTCATTCTATTAGCGTCTTTCTATTAGCGTCTTTCTATTAGCGTCTTTCTATTAGCGTCTTTCTATTAGCGTCTTTCTATTAGCGTCTTTCTATTAGCGTCTTTCTATTAGCGTCTTTCTATTAGCGTCTTTCTATTAGCGTCTTTCTATTAGCGTCTTTCTATTAGCGTCTTTCTATTAGCGTCTTTCTATTAGCGTCTTTCTATTAGCGTCATTCTATTAGCGTCTTTCTATTAGCGTCTTTCTATTAGCGTCTTTCTATTAGCGTCATTCTATTAGCGTCTTTCTATTAGCGTCTTTCTATTAGCGTCTTTCTATTAGCGTCTTTCTATTAGCGTCATTCTATTAGCGTCATTCTATTAGCGTCATTCTATTAGCGTCATTCTATTAGCGTCTTTCTATTAGCGTCTTTCTATTAGCGTCTTTCTATTAGCGTCTTTCTATTAGCGTCTTTCTATTAGCGTCTTTCTATTAGCGTCTTTCTATTAGCGTCATTCTATTAGCGTCTTTCTATTAGCGTCTTTCTATTAGCGTCTTTCTATTAGCGTCTTTCTATTAGCGTCTTTCTATTAGCGTCTTTCTATTAGCGTCTTTCTATTAGCGTCTTTCTATTAGCGTCTTTCTTTCTATTAGCGTCTTTCTATTAGCGTCTTTCTATTAGCGTCTTTCTATTAGCGTCTTTCTATTAGCGTCTTTCTATTAGCGTCTTTCTATTAGCGTCTTTCTATTAGCGTCTTTCTATTAGCGTCTTTCTATTAGCGTCTTTCTATTAGCGTCTTTCTATTAGCGTCTTTCTATTAGCGTCTTTCTATTAGCGTCTTTCTATTAGCGTCATTCTATTAGCGTCTTTCTATTAGCGTCTTTCTATTAGCGTCTTTCTATTAGCGTCTTTCTATTAGCGTCTTTCTATTAGCGTCTTTCTATTAGCGTCTTTCAATTAGCGTCATTCTATTAGCGTCTTTCTATTAGCGTCTTTCTATTAGCGTCATTCTATTAGCGTCATTCTATTAGCGTCTTTCTATTAGCGTCTTTCTATTAGCGTCATTCTATTAGCGTCTTTCTATTAGCGTCTTTCTATTAGCGTCTTTCTATTAGCGTCTTTCTCTCAGTCTTTCTCTCAGTCTTTCTCTCAGTCTCTTCCTCGCATCCCCCTCTTCTCGCAATCTCTTTTTCTCCATCTCCGTGTCTTTCCCTTTCACTCGCTCTCTTGCTCCTTCTCTTTATCTTTCTCTCTGTCTCTTTTCCTCCGCTCCGTCACTCCCTCTTTCTCTCAGCCTCTCCTCTTGTCCTCAATCTTTCTGTTATGCTGTCTCTTTCCCTCTCGATCCCCTAAAATAACTATCACATCTGTTGATTGATTGTGAACGTGTGAGACAGACCTCAGGCACAAGGCTCCCATGACAGATGAGGAGAGAGAGATGTAGAAAGGGAATGAGAAATAAATCCAAAAGTAAAGAGTTGAGGATGGAAGAGAACAAACGTACAAGGAGAAGACCTTTGCCTAAACGTGGACACGGTGTGAGGTTTGAAAGCACAACCATGAAATTCTTGTAACGAAGGAAGTGCATAGCTGGAGTCCATTGACTGAAGGGGGGGCTCATTACAATGGAGAACAACACAACATGTTGTGTTTTAGTGTAGAAAATGCTCTTCAAGTGGGACAGACTCGCCGTTCTGTTTTAGAGTTTGAGTGTCAGCCAGTACCAGAACCAGAAACCCAGAAAGTTGAACCTGACAGCACGCACGTTATAGATGTTTCAGATAAACATTATGCGCAAAGAAGTGTGAGGTGAAAAGTTTAAAAGACTATTTGACAGCTTCTCAGTCAAAATATGCAAATTCATTTTTAATTTCTCCAGAGGCAAAATCAAATCTTTACACTCAGCACGTTCATGTGAACGCATCTTAATTCGATCTCTTTTTAGAGGACATGAACCTAACTCCCCTTGTTGGTGAGATACTTTTATTCTGGGCCAACGGTGTACATTGTCAGTTGTTTTCTAATCTAGCGGTTGTCATACAGTTCCTCAGGACTCCCCAAACCAGACACGACAGTGGTGAAGACCTGATCTCTTCATAATCACCTGACAAGCTGAATCAGATGTGACAGCGTCGTTGATCATGTCAAACAGACAGAGCTGCTCGGGATCCCATAGAAACTATTCACCAGCTCCCACTCAGTACCGGTTCTGACCCGACCATACAGACGAGCCCCGGGTAAAACATCGGTCTGGTGGCGGCCGTATTTTCAGATTAAACCGGCCTCTTACCCAGAAGTGTCAGGATGCAGGCCAGGATGGCAATCAGGGCTCCGGTGCTCAGTCCCGCGGAGAGCATGGCCGCCTCGGCACCACACGACCTGGGGCTCCCGTCGGACTCACAGTCGCAGACCCGGATGGACAGGGTGTTGGTGCTGCTGAGGGCCGGGCTCCCACTGTCCATGATGAGGACCGGCAGGCGGTAGACCGTCTGGTCGTGGCGCTGGAAACCTCCACGCTTGGTCAGCACCGAGGCCGTGTTGTCTGAGGGGAGACATGGTGTGTTATAACGGTAATGTCTGGGTGTGTTACGGTGCACCAGGGTGATGATTTGTGTTATAGAGAATAAAGTTATGGCTATAAAAAGTGTAACATTAACATGAACACCAACACCAACACCAACATTAACACCAACACTAAACCAAAAACGAACATTAACACCAACACCAACATTAACACGAACACTAAACCAAAAACGAACATTAACACCAACACCAACATTAACACGAACACTAAACCAAAAACGAACATTAACACCAACACCAACATTAACACGAACACTAAACCAAAAACGAACATTAACACCAACACCAACATTAACACGAACACTAAACCAAAAACGAACATTAACACCAACACCAACATTAACACGAACACTAAACCAAAAACGAACATTAACACCAACACCAACATTAACACGAACACTAAACCAAAAACGAACATTAACACGAACATTATCACGAACATTAACACGAACATGTCTTTACCTTTGTTGTCTCTGAGAGTGAAGTTGAGGTTCCCAGCAGTCTCTGCAGTGAGGGAGAAGAAGAAACGATGACCACTCTGAGGCTCGTCTCTGTCCACGGCACTGATGGTCTCTATGACCTTCACGGAAGAAAGACAGGAGTTGAATTCAGATCAGGGATACAGGACAGGAGTTGAATACAAGACAGGAGTTGAATTCAGATCAGGGATACAGGACAGGAGTTGAATACAAGACAGGAGTTGAATTCAGATCAGGGATACAGGACAGGAGTTGAATACAAGACAGGAGTTGAATTCAGATCAGGGATACAGGACAGGAGTTGAATACAAGACAGGAGTTGAATTCAGATCAGGGATACAGGACAGGAGTTGAATACAAGACAGGAGTTGAATTCAGATCAGGGATACAGGACAGGAGTTGAATTCAGATCAGGGATACAGGACAGGACTTGAATACAAGACAGGAGTTGAATTCTGATCAGGGATACAGGACAGGAGTTGAATACAAGACAGGAGTTGAATTCTGATCAGGGATACAGGACAGGAGTTGAATACAGATCAGGGATACAGGACAGGAGTTGAATACAAGACAGGAGTTGAATTCAGATCAGGGATACAAGACAGGAGTTGAATTCAGATCAGGGATACAGGGCAGGAGTTGAATACAAGACAGGAGTTGAATTCAGATCAGGGATACAGGACAGGAGTTGAATACAAGACAGGAGTTGAATTCTGATCAGGGATACAGGACAGGAGTTGAATACAAGACAGGAGTTGAATTCTGATCAGGGATACAGGACAGGAGTTGAATACAGATCAGGGATACAGGACAGGAGTTGAATACAAGACAGGAGTTGAATTCAGATCAGGGATACAAGACAGGAGTTGAATTCAGATCAGGGATACAGGACAGGAGTTGAATACAAGACAGGAGTTGAATTCAGATCAGGGATACAGGACAGGAGTTGAATACAAGACAGGAGTTGAATTCTGATCAGGGATACAGGACAGGAGTTGAATACAAGACAGGAGTTGAATTCTGATCAGGGATACAGGACAGGAGTTGAATACAGATCAGGGATACAGGACAGGAGTTGAATACAAGACAGGAGTTGAATTCAGATCAGGGATACAAGACAGGAGTTGAATTCAGATCAGGGATACAGGACAGGAGTTGAATACAAGACAGGAGTTGAATTCAGATCAGGGATACAGGACAGGAGTTAGATTCAGGGACACAGGAACTGAATTGAAATCAGATCCGGGAAATAGGACTGAGGGAGTTGAATTCAGATCAGAGATACAGGACCAAAGGAACTGAATTCAAATCAGATCACATTGGCAGGATGTTGTCGTGCATTTGGGAGTATCCAATAATGTACAACCTCAACACCAGTAGCACATCTCATGTCCTGCTGAGATTAAAGTGCTAAAATTGCCACCACACCGAAACATCAAGTAAAAAGAGTTAAAAGAAAGCTAAGCAACGATGAGCACAGAGAGGGATTGAAAACCCCGGCTAAATGATCCAACACGAGAACCCGACAGGTCACATTACCCATCAATTGAAAGAGAGGAATCTCTACAGAAGTCGGAGTTATGACTTGAGAGACATCAGACTCGGCAGTAATCAAATTTGAAATTGAAGACACATTTGTGGAACACAGTTCCACCACTTACAACATCCCCATTGAAAACATGACGGGGCGAACGTAAGCATTTACTCAGACAGTGGCTGTCACAATCCACTACTGACTGGGAGAGGTTCGCTTGATTCAGAGCAAAATAATCTAAGATGTTGTGTCGTTCGTCTTTTGCTTGTTTAGCCCAGAACAGGCCTCCCTTGCCAATTTGACATAGTGTACTTCTGGCTTATTCGACCTAATAGGCAGCACGGTTATGACCACAGTGGGACCAAATAACAGCTTCCAATCCAACAGACATGTGGCAGCCTGGATTAAAGGCAATGGACCAACACACACACACACAGTCACACACACAGTCAAACACACACACAGACACACACACACAAGCTTGGCTCGGACAGTTTACCGAGTATAAAAATGGAAAATCCATTCCTGGGCTTGCGTACGGTTTATTAGACACACCAAATAAAAGCCGAGCATTTAAAAGTGCTGTGTTTAACCGATGATTATCTGTGGAAGCCCATGAGTTGGTACCATAAGAAGCTTCCACCCCGGCCGGCTCTCTCTGGTGCCCTAATCCCCATAGCTTTGGCAGGGTTAAACACCGACAACGCAGAGCCATGCCCTCGCCAGTGTCAGCGCAAAAACCTAATCTGCCAGGAAAACGGGAAACTGGAAATGAAACGCTTTGCGGACAGACTTTCAAATTGTACCCCATTTCTTATATAGTGGATTCCGTTGGAGAAAAGCCTGGTGGGAAAAGGATGCCAATTCCAGATCGAGACTGGACGGTTCTGTGTGTCTGTAATGACATCATCCGGTTCTGTTTAATGTTCCCTCACTACAGTATGCACTACTCTCTGTTTAATGTTCCCTCACTACGGTATGCACTACTCTCTGTTTAATGTTCCCTCACTACGGTATGCACTACTCTCTGTTTAATGTTCCCTCACTACGGTATGCACTACTCTCTGTTTAATGTTCCCTCACTACGGTACGCACTACTCTCTGTTTAATGTTCCCTCACTACGGTATGCACTACTCTCTGTTTAATGTTCCCTCACTACGGTATGTACTACTCTCTGTTTAATGTTCCCTCACTACAGTATGCACTACTCTCTGTTTAATGTTCCCTCACTACGGTACGCACTACTCTCTGTTTAATGTTCCCTCACTACGGTATGCACTACTCTCTGTTTAATGTTCCCTCACTACGGTATGCACTACTCTCTGTTTAATGTTCCCTCACTACGGTACGCACTACTCTCTGTTTAATGTTCCCTCACTACGGTATGCACTACTCTCTGTTTAATGTTCCCTCACTACGGTATGCACTACTCTCTGTTTAATGTTCCCTCACTACGGTATGCACTACTCTCTGTTTAATGTTCCCTCACTACGGTACGCACTACTCTCTGTTTAATGTTCCCTCACTACGGTACGCACACTCTCTGTTTAACTCTCTGTTTAATGTTCCCTCACTACGGTATACACTACTCTCTGTTTAATGTTCCCTCACTACGGTATGCACTACTCTCTGTTTAATGTTCCCTCACTACGGTATGCACTACTCTATGTTTAATGTTCCCTCACTACGGTATGCACTACTCTCTGTTTAATGTTCCCTCACTACGGTATGCACTACTCTCTGTTTAATGTTCCCTCACTACGGTATGCACTACTCTCTGTTTAATGTTCCCTCACTACGGTATGCACTACTCTCTGTTTAATGTTCCCTCACTACGGTATGCACTACTCTCTGTTTAATGTTCCCTCACTACGGTATGCACTACTCTCTGTTTAATGTTCCCTCACTCTCTGTTTAATGTTCCCTCACTACGGTATGCACTACTGTTTAATCCCTCACTACGGTATCTCTGTTTAATGTTCCCTCACTACGGTATGCACTACTCCCTGTTTAATGTTCCCTCACTCACTACTCGTTTAATGTTCCCTCACTACTACTCTCTGTTTAATGTTCCCTCACTACGGTATGCACTACTCTCTGTTTAATGTTCCCTCACTACGGTATGCACTACTCTCTGTTTAATGTTCCCTCACTACGGTATGCACTACTCTCTGTTTAATGTTCCCTCACTACGGTATGCACTACTCTCTGTTTAATGTTCCCTCACTACGGTACGCACTACTCTCTGTTTAATGTTCCCTCACTACGGTATGTTTAATGTTCCCTCACTACGGTATGCACTACTCTCTGTTTAATGTTCCCTCACTACGGTATGCACTACTCTCTGTTTAATGTTTCACCTACACTACTCTCTGTATGCACTACTCCCTGTTTAATGTTCCCTCACTACGGTATGCACTACTCTATGTTTAATGTTCCCTCACTACGGTATGCACTACTCTCTGTTTAATGTTCACCTCACTACGTTTAATGTATGCACTACTCTCTGTTTAATGTTCCCTCACTACGGTATGCACTACTCCCTGTTTAATGTTCCCTCACTACGGTATGCACTACTCTCTGTTTAATGTTCCCTCACTACGGTATGCACTACTCTCTGTTTAATGTTCCCTCACTACGGTATGCACTACTCTCTGTTTAATGTTCCCTCACTACGGTACGCACTACTCTCTGTTTAATGTTCCCTCACTACGGTATGTACTACTCTCTGTTTAATGTTCCCTCACTACGGTATGCACTACTCTCTGTTTAATGTTCCCTCACTACGGTATGCACTACTCCCTGTTTAATGTTCCCTCACTACGGTATGCACTACTCTATGTTTAATGTTCCCTCACTACGGTATGCACTACTCTATGTTTAATGTTCCCTCACTACGGTATGCACTACTGTCTGTTTAATGTTCCCTCACTACGGTATGCACTACTCTCTGTTTAATGTTCCCTCACTACGGTATGCACTACTCAAAACGAGGATTTGCAAAAGTTAAAGCAACTAATTTCAGAATCACCTTTTTCCAGATGGAACCTTCTAGTCCCAAACTCTGTGTGTATCTGGGATATATGCACTGTACTGTACGGAGTGGGTGAGTGGCTCATAAAATCGCCATTTTCCTGAAACAGTACATTAAAACAGTGTCCACTAGGCTATAAAGTTCAAACCCTCACGATTATCCGGATGGATTTAATGTGTTTTTTATTTAGGAAATCCGTTGGCCTTTAACACTTAGCAGTGAGTGAATATTTGGCAGGATTGTTCTTGGAGAGATTTAACGGGCTTTTAGGATGATCAAATAAATCCTGTAAAATATCGACAGTATTTCTTCTCCCCGGGTTCTATTTATGTGTTTGGTTTACTTTCTGTTTGCATCGTTTAGGTGAAAAGGGCAAATGTTTGTCTTTTTGTCCGGACACTTGACAGTGAAATTAGATGTTACATTAAAAGGAAGCGTTTTCTATCAAGCACCCTGGACAGACAGCTAGCTTTGGGACGAGGACCAGTAATAAAACCAATCAAATCATGGCATGCTCCTGCTTTTATTCCAGGAACTAATCTTTACACACTTCTTTTTTCAACATTTGAATTGCAAACGACCCGAATTCAGCAGGGGCAAGGTGAAACAGTTGAACCCTAACACAACGTTCTGTATCCCAACACCACGCTCTCAGATAAAGAGAACCCACACAGAGAACCCACACGGAGCCAGATATGTGAGGTACGCCCATACGTTTGGACAGCAGGGGCCTCGTTAGCCAGCCTGTGGCCATAAAACGCAGACAGCGGTAATTTGGGAAGCCAGCAGGCGTTTAGAGAAGACATACGTACGCTCTGGCAATAAGTGCCGGACCGCTGTATGGATTTGAGGAATATAATCATATCCTGCCATATTGGCAGAGGCCTTGGTGCCGAGGACCTTGCGCTGGAGCTCAGCCCTGTGCCACATATCAGAACCAATAATGGGCCGACAGTTGGCCAGGGAGAACATCCAACATTGTGGAATTAAGGACACATTAGAGTGGGCTGAGCTACAAGCCCAATACAGGTGTGTGTCTGGTGGAATTAATAAGGACACAATAGAGCGGGCTGAGCTACAAGCCCACTACAGGTGTGTGTCTGGTGGCATTAATAGACTCAATAGAGTGGGCTGTGTGTGTGTGTGTGTTTGACATTCATTTGCAGAAATTACCGTTTACACACATTATATATATATATATGAAAAATGTAATTTATAGCTCGCCTCCCAAGAAACACCTCCCTACACCTGAACACCTTCCTCTCCACTCTACATACACCCCAACACCTTCCTCCTGACTGTACATACGTTTTCAGGACTAGACAGTAGCCAGGGAAATCACACGCTGCTTGAAGGAGTTGGACATTCGGGATTTTTTCCGCCAGCAGCAGCTCACTTCGAGCAGGCCAAGATCAGCCGCGGACACACACACAGACGCTCCGCTGATTACGCCAAACACTCATGGCTAACCAAGAGACACACCGATAACAGAAGCTGTGGTAACGTCCAGCTCGCCAAACACTCAGGGCTAACCAAGAGACACACCGATAACAGAAGCTGTGGTAACGTCCAGCTCGCCAAACACTCAGGGCTAACCAAGAGACACACCGATAACAGAAGCTGTGGTAACAAGAGACACAGATAACAGAAGCTGTGGTAACCAAACACTCAGGGCTAACCAAGAGACACACCGATAACAGAAGCTGTGGTAACGTCCAGCTCGCCAAACACTCAGGGCTAACCAAGAGACACACCGATAACAGAAGCTGTGGTAACGTC
Source organism: Dallia pectoralis (assembly GCA_029465975.1). NCBI lineage: Eukaryota > Metazoa > Chordata > Actinopteri > Esociformes > Umbridae > Dallia > Dallia pectoralis. The sequence continues at coordinate 2,932,193 of CM055732.1, read as the reverse complement.
CAGCTCGCCAAACACTCAGGGCTAACCAAGAGACACACCGATAACAGAAGCTGTGGTAATGTCCAGCACGCCAAACACTCAGGGCTAACCAAGAGACACACCGATAACAGAAGACAGACTTGTGGAGCCCCGGGCTCCCACAGCTTTTCTACTTCATTGTCTCTGAAAAAAGTGTAGAATAAATGAGTCTGGTACAATTCTCAATGGCTGGGAATATAACATTTTCCAGTGTGACAAATAAGCTATAGGTAATGTATATAAACCCACAACTACTATCAGACTGATCTAGGTACTGTATATATAAACCTACTACCAGACTGATCTAGGTACTGTATATATAAACCTACTACCAGACTGATCTAGGTACTGTATATATAAACCTACTACCAGACTGATCTAGGTACTGTATATATATACCTACTACCAGACTGATCTAGGTACTGTATATATAAACCTACTACCAGACTGATCTAGGTACTGTATATATATACCTACTACCAGACTGATCTAGGTACTGTATATATAAACCTATTACCAGACTGATCTAGGTACTGTATATATATAAACCTACTACCAGACTGATCTAGGTACTGTATATAAACCCTCCACCCAATACCAGAACATGGGTTTGCTTCACCTCTCAGAACGACATGCTTTTCTACGGTGTGTTTAGTTTGAACACCTGTCTTTGTGTTATTGTCTTTGTAAGAAAATCAGCCGTTGTAAAAGAAAAAACAAGCTTCTCAGTGTCATGTCTGTGCTGTCACCTTCACAAGGGTGACGATAATTGAAAATGTGTCTTTAACAAGCGTGTCTTTCACATGGCCTTTTAAAATGTAAATAACCATGGTGACTACATACAGTACACTTAATGGTAATTAAGTGTTATAATTGGCATAAGAAACTGGACAAAAACCTACACCCTTTTGTGAGTGATCTTTTGTGAGTGAAAGTGCGGTTTTGTTTTCATAAAGAAATGCTTTTTAATTTAGCTTTTTTACAAATTTGTTCATTCAGGTGTACTGGGGAATTACATTCACATTGTAGTCATTCAGACCGTGCTCTTATTCACAGAAAATGACAGCAGCAATTTGAGTTGATTGTCTTGTTTATAGACATAATGACAGATCGATTAGAAGATGGAAACAAGCAACCCTTAATGCTCTGTTCTCTAGGCAGTCTGTCATTCTGTTGATTTCTATGGTGTGTTTAGAATGAACGCCAGTCATTGTGTTATATACGTATACTCTATAATACTCTATACGTATACTCTATAATACTCTATACGTATACTCTATAATACTCTATACGTATACTTTATAATACTCTATACGTATACTCTATAATACTCTATACGTATACTCTATAATACTCTATACGTATACTCTATAATACTCTATACGTATACTCTATAATACTCTATACGTATACTCTATAATACTCTATACATATACTCTATAATACTCTATATGTATACTCTATACATATACTCTATAATACTCTATACGTATACTCTATACATATACTCTATAATACTCTATACGTATACTCTATACGTATACTCTATAATACTCTATACATATACTCTATACGTATACTCTATACGTATACTCTATTACACCTATTCTTAACCATAGGGCCGCGGCCCACACTTGGGCCGCGAGCGCCACCTGGAGGGCCGCAAAAAACTTTACGTTTTTCACCTGTGGGCCGCGAGGGCCGCGGGACCAAACAAGTTTTCACTTTGGCTAAGTCCCGCCCCCCTTAGTTACTGTTGCTACGTCCGACAACTTCATATGGGCTCTGGTTTGGTATCAACATTATGCTGTGACAGCTCTTCCTGCTGAAATGTTATCAAACTTTTATAAAGCAGCAAATAAAGTGTCCGATAGAAGTAGGCAAGAGGGGCTGCAATATGCGTTTGAAGGCTATATTCAAAACATACAGGTGAAACAAAAGCATCCAAAGAGGTAAACGCATACCGGTCACAGTGAAATAATTAACCACCGCATATCCGATTAATCGAGACGGAGGCTGGGACTAACAATATCAAGGAGCAACACTGTTCATGCAAAGCTGGGTAGGTCTCTATTCACTTATATAATCGTTATTACAAAGTAAACAGACTACGCAAGTATAACAACGTTTAACTATATTTTTGATAAAACTGCGACGGTAATAAACTGCCGAGACCAGAAATATGAGACCGCCTTGTTAAAGTCATTGGAGCGCTGTGAAAAACTCCTCTGCCCGAGCTCATTCTTGGCTGTGCTGTGATTGGTCAATCTACATTCTAGGGTGTGGCTTAGCCAAAGGCGAATTAAAAGACGAACCATACATTTATGGAAAATAATTATGGATTTTGGATATAGCGTTTCGGGAAAATTATAATATGGAATTACAGCGTTTCTAAAAGAATGACCACTGTTATCCATGACAGCGAATTACGTTACAATACACCAGCACTTCTCAAAGTCCGGACTCCGGTCCCTGATCCGGAACCGGAGAGAATTCAATCCGGACCCGCCTCCATTTCGTATTTCAACAGCAGTAATTATGTGTAAGAAATTAAAAGTATGGATTTCCTACTTTGATAAACGCTTGCCTGTCAAAATCATTTGTCTAGTGTTTATGTCTCTTTGGAGATGGTCCGAATTAAAGCGAAGGCGATATATTTAAAGTTTTCCTCCGTGATTCAGTTGCCATGACATCCAGTAAGTGTATACTTTTGACGTAATCGGGCGCGAGCCGCGACACTTCACCGCAGTAAGCGTTTGAATGGGTGTGGAGGATGTCATTGTCCAGAAAAGAAAAGTTGATGGAGAAAATAGAGTTTTTGATTTCTGACGAGACAGTTGGAGTTGTGAAGAGTGGAAATGTCAAACGGCATTATGAAACAAAACACGGTGTTTGTTGGTCCTGTGAGCATAACATGTTCAGATGATTTTACTTGAATCGTGCAGAAAACAGATCGAAGGTGATGGAGATATATAAGAGAGAAAGAGCTGAGACAGGACAGAGAATAGGGAATATATTAGTTTGTGGTTAAAGAAAACCTCATTATCTTCACTTATGGGATGCAGACTATTTTCACACACACACACACACACACACACACACACACACACACACACACACACACACACACACACACACACACACACACACACACACACACACACACACTCTTAATGTACGATTTGTCAAATCTAACAAATGTTTATGTTAATATGCCTGACTTGAGCCTTTAAATTTGTTCCTGCAGATTGATTTGTTCCATGAATTGTTGTATGTGCAGGTGTACATACATAAATAAACGGTTAAACTGCAGGTGGATTTCGTTTAGTTATTGAGTACAAATCAAACCCAGGGTGAGATCAATAAACCAATACAGTGCTAATATTAGAATGGGCCCTGGGCCACCTTTTACTGTAAAATTTGGGCCCCGACATCAAAAAGGTTAAGAACCCCTGCTCTATAATACTCTATAACATGTGACACGTTGTTGTTCCTATGGGCTGACCAGTACGACCAAACAATACCATTTACAAGCACAACGCATGTTTGATTCCCCTACCCTTCCAGGCTATAAGACTGACCAGGTACACCATATACTCCTTCATCAAACCCCAGCTGAGCACCCAGGCTACCAAACATGGCTGTCCAATCAAAGCCAGACCTCTCGGGAACCTGACGTTTCCCTAAAACATCTATAAGCTATTGTGTCTCTGATTGTGACCACTTGAACACCCTAATGGTGTCAGAGATTTTGATTGATGAATTATTGTGTTTCTGATTGTCACCACTTGAACATACCGAACGTCCTCAGAGGTTTTGATTTGATTTTCACTGGTAGACAGTCTCCCGCCGTCTAAATGGGTCCGCAAACAGAGAAAAAAAAAACCTCTACAGACTCCACAGAAACAGGAAACTAAAAAAGGAAAATGATTCATGAGGCATTTAAAACTGGAAATTTTAGTTTTAGACAATAAATACAGTACAAGTTAGCACGCCCTCGTGTTCCTCCCACAACAGAACGATTGGATTAAGATACTGTACGCTTGAAAAGTCTCGAGAAATATGCACAGTATCAATGGAAATGAATGGTACTCTTTCATGCAAGGGTGGAATGGCTCTGTAGCTCCAGTGCTCCCCTGGACACAGGCAAGTGGCGCGATGCAGAGAGAGAGGAAAAGTACAAACAGTAATTGCCATTCCACCGCAAAAGAACCAGTCACCTCAGCCCAACGGGAATTATGAGACGAGGAAATGTAATTTGGCCAGAAAATATCAAAGTCGCCCTTTGAAAAATCCTGCCTACGGGGGCTCAGCGGGCCAAAAAGCATGCAGCGTTACTCCCACACAGGGACAAAGCAAATGTTCTGTTGAGATGTAGAGATGTAGCGGGTTTGGTAAGATGAGATGTGAACCGTTGGCAGCCAGACTCTCCGGGAATACAGTGTCCACATTAAGGCTGCCTCAAACCCATGCTGTTATAGAGGCAGCCCTAATATGGGAACAACCCCATACTGTGATAGAGGCAGCCCTAATATGAGAACAACCCCATACTAATAGATGCAGCCCTAATATGAGAACAACCCCATGCTGTTATAGAGGCAGCCCTGATATGAGAACAACCCCATTCTGTTATAGAGGCAGCCCTAATATGAAAACAACCCCATGCTGATATAGAGGCAGTCCTAATATGAGAACAACCCCATGCTGTTATAGAGGCAGCCCTAATATGAGAACAACCCCATGCTGTTATAGAGGCAGCCCTAATATGAGAACAACCCCATGCTGATATAGAGACAGTCCTAATATGAGAACAACCCCATACTGATATAGAGGCAGCCCTAATATGAGAACAACCCCATGCTGATATAGAGGCAGCCCTAATATGAGAACAACCCCATGCTGATATAGAGGTAGCCCTAATACGAGAACAACCCCATGCTGATATAGAGGCAGCCCTAATATGAGAACAACCCCATGCTGATATAGAGGCAGCCCTAATATGAGAACAAACCCAATGCCGATATAGAGGCAGCCCTAATATGAGAACAACCCCATGCTGATATAGAGGCAGCCCTAATATGAGAACAAACCCAATGCCGATATAGAGGCAGCCCTAATATGAGAACAACCCCATGCTGATAGAGGCAGCCCTAATATGGGAACAACTGATATGATCCAGAGAGACTTCAGGTCCTGGAACTGGGCCTAATTGCTCCATTTGCAAACAAGTCTGTTTTCACGGGTTTACTGCTTTTATTCCTACTTCCTTTTTGTCTTTTTCATCACCCCTCTTCCTGTCTCCATCCATTCTCTCCCTCTCTTCCCTTCATCTTTCTGTCTGTCTCTCGCGGCACTTTGAATTTAAGCCTCTAATGCAGTAAATAAATTGTATTCAAGCCATCTTCGAGGCGGCTTAGTCAATCAGGAATGCAATCAGGTTTCTTGTTTTTACAGGATTGTCTTTGTCATCCAATTGCAATTGTGTGCAGGCAGCGCAACGTAAACCCACACCAGTCAATGGCATTTTGGTCTCACATAAAACATAGACGCATTTTATACGTGGATGTATATATACCTGTTGTATCGTGGAATGACCAGGGTTTAGCAACCCTGAACACTGATTATTTTCTTCTATACATGCTAGGTTATTGCATAATGCGTGTTTGGCCTGGCCTTTGTGTAAATGCAGATATGCCCAGTGTCCAGACTGTCCGATCAGACTGGCATAGGTATAAATAAAGGTCAACTCGTGTCATTCAACAGGAGGAATAGGGTGTATTTACTACAAATAAATACTTATACGCCTGTATGTCTGACACAGATTAAATGTGAAGCAGCAAAGCAAATCAATAGAGTAATTCAACAGGAAAATAGTACAACGTTCTGTTAAGAAAAACATTTTGTCGAAGCAAAACAAAATGTTTACATGCAGTTTATCTTACAGGCATCAGCTACAGTTAGGTTATTCTTTGCTCATAAATCACGACGCTGGTCTCTTGAGCCTAGTTTTAAACTGGTTGCGCCTATCCAACTTGACAGAAAAAAAACATTAATTTCTGCATATATGATAGAGCTCTTTAAGCATGATTACATGGGTTCTGTCACTCAGGATATGATGAGGTTATTGTAAAATGTTTATTTAATAGATTAACATGTATGCAGAATTTTATGAACCGGGCAAAAGCTTTCGTGAAAATGTTATACTAAAGTTTATGTTGGGTATGACAAGTATATTTTCTGTTCCATTGCCTTTGGTGGTCATGTCATAATAGAAACCTCAGGAACGTAACTTATCATGTAAAAACATTAAGGGAAACAAGAAGGGAGAATACATATAATCTACTTAGCATTTCCTTGAAGTGTTTGTCTCTACAGACAATGGGTCTTGTTGGATCATTAAGCCTTAATTTGTGAACATTGAATATATGTCGGTACTAAAAATTTAAGTTCACCCAGCACAGCCAGAAGAGGACTGGCCAACTCCCCAGAGCCTGGTTCCTCTCTAGGTTTCTTCTTAAAATAAACCCATTATGGAGTTTTTCCTAGCCGCTGTGTATCAACTTGTCGGGCACATACATTTACAACATACATTTACACAATAAATACACCAGAACACAAGAGTGTAAAAAGCAGTGGGATTCTACATGGCGTGTGGCGAGTCTATATAGAAATATAACAGGATGAGGTACAAGTAGGTCAGTTGAGTAGCATTGATATGGCAATATGGCAGTGGTGGGTGTTGTATGGGGCAGTGGTGGGTGTTGTGGGGCAGTGGTGGGTGTTGTATGGGGCAGTGGTGGGTGTTATATGGGGCAGTGGTGGGTGTTGTATGGGGCAGTGGTGGGTGTTGTATGGGGCAGTGGTGGGTGTTGTATGGGGCAGTGGTGGGTGTTGTATGGGGCAGTGGTGGGTGGTGGGTGTGTTATGGGGCAGTGGTGGGTGTCGTATGGGGCAGTGGTGGGTGTTGTATGGGGCAGTTGTGGGTGTTGTATGGGGCAGTGGTGGGTGTTGTATGGGGCAGTGGTGGGTGTTGTATGGGGCAGTGGTGGGTGTTGTATGGGGCAGTGGTGGGTGTTGTATGGGGCAGTGGTGGGTGTTGTATGGGGCAGTGGTGGGTGTTGTATGGGGCAGTGGTGGGTGTTGTATGGGGCAGTGGTGGGTGTTGTATGGGGCAGTGGTGGGTGTTGTATGGGGCAGTGGTGGGTGTTGTATGGGGCAGTGGTGGGTGTTGTATGGGGCAGTGGTGGGTGTTGTATGGGGCAGTGGTGGGTGTTGTATGGGGCAGTGGTGGGTGTTGTATGGGGCAGTGGTGGGTGTTGTATGGGGCAGTGGTGGGTGTTGTATGGGGCAGTGGTGGGGTGGGGCAGTGGTGGGTGTTGTATCAGTGGTGGGTGTTGTATGGGGCAGTGGTGGGTGTTGTATGGGGCAGTGGTGGGTGTTGTATGGGGGTGGGTGTTGTATGGGGCAGTGGTGGGTGTTGTATGGGGCAGTGGTGGGTGTTGTATGGGGCAGTGGTGGGTGTTGTATGGGGCAGTGGTGGGTGTTGTATGGGGCAGTGGTGGGTGTTGTGGGGCAGTGGGGCAGTGGTGGGTGTTGTATCAGTGGTGGGTGTTGTATGGGGCAGTGGTGGGTGTTGTATGGGGCAGTGGTGGGTGTCGTATGGGGCAGTGGTGGGTGTCGTATGGGGCAGTGGTGGGGGTGGGGCAGTGGTGGGTGTCGTATGGGGCAGTGGTGGGTGTTGTATGGGGCAGTGGTGGGTGTTGTATCAGTGGTGGGTGTTGTATGAGGCAGTGGTGGGTGTCGTATGGGGCAGTGGTGGGTGTTGTATGGGTCAGTGGTGGGTGTTGTATCAGTAGTGGGTGTTGTATCAGTGGTGGGTGTTGTATCAGTGGTGGGTGTCGTATGGGGCAGTGGTGGGTGTTGTATGGGGCAGTGGTGGGTGTTGTATCAGTGGTGGGTGTTGTATTAGTGGTGGGTGTTGTATCAGTGGTGGGTGTTGTATTAGTGGTGGGTGTTGTATGGGGCATTGGTAACTAGACGTGTAAACCACATCCAGTGGTAAACCACATCCAGTTCTATAAATGACATCACTAACAACCAAACATTAATTGGTTTAATAGTCATCTTCACAAAGGCAATAAACCTACTAATTATGCAGTTATTGTATAAAATCATCAAACTCATTTCTGAACCTTAAACATTTATTGTCCACCTTTAACCAGGGTCTGATTTTGCCCTGGTAACAGATGGGTGACATTAACTAACAAGTAGAACTGAAAACCCTCCTGATCTGGACATCATAGGGTACAGTACCTTTGGTGTAGGAGTTACTTTGTCCTAGACGTTGCCTTTGGCAACCATATGGGCAGTGAGGCACGAAGAACAGAGGATTGAGACTGCATTTGTATAATCGCCTCGTTGGAAACGCATGAGGGCCCTGAGCTGGGCCGTTACAAAAAACAACAGTCTTATATAAGTTAAAGGTCACGAGACACACTGTAATTTATAAGGTCATGAGTTAAGACCATGCTAATCTGTCTGGGTCTAATTGTTGCCTTTAAATAATCGCTGTCTAATAATTAACTGGTTTAATTTAATTTAAATGTTACCAACGCACACATGTTTGTAATCCTTTTTTTAGCCGAGTTGCCATTTGCTCAATTTATTTGTTTGGCCGTTAAGGAACACTGTTTGAGTTGTACGCTCGCGCAGCTTTGGATTGGCTGAGAGGATGGCATCGTGTCTAGCATGATACGCAAATAAACAATCACTGGTCTGTCACAGTCAGATGGACTTTGGGCCATATGCCAAAAGGCCATAAGGTTTGTCTAAACACGCTTAAATTCCACTCATATTATTCATATAGATCATACGCAAAATGGACACTGATTTGACTTTCAGAGTGCGAGAACATGCTGTTTTCTAATGCACTGGACCTATCAGACGGCGCAGCATCTAATAACGCCGTCCTCCTGTTGTAATTGTGGCAGGCAGTGGTGTGTGACTTTAATGTAATTCAATGGACGCCTAAAGAGAGACTTTAAAATGTGTTCAATCTGTGTAGCGCCAAACATTACTGGGTACGAGGTAAGTAAATATGTTGTCCCATTGGTCGGTGTAAAGTCAAACATTAGAGGTATGTAAATATGTTGTCCCATTGGTCGGTGTAAAGCCAAACATAACAGGACACGAGGTATGTAAATGTGTTGTCCTATTGGTTGGTGTAAAGCCAAACATAACAGGACACGAGGTAAGTATGTAAATATGTTGTCCCATTGGTTGGTGTAAAGCCAAACATAACAGGACACGAGGTATGTAAATGTGTTGTCCTATTGGTTGGTGTAAAGCCAAACATAACAGGACATTGGTTGGTGTAAAGCCAAACATAACAGGTATATAAATGTGTTGTCCTATTGGTTGGTGTAAAGCCAAACATAACAGGACATGAGGTATGTAAATGTGTTGTCCCATTGCTTGGTGTGAGGTATATAAAGCCAAACATAACAGGACACGAGGTATGTAAATGTGTTGTCCTATTGGTTGGTGTAAAGCCAAACATAACAGGACACGAGGTATGTAAATGTGTTGTCCTATTGGTTGGTGTAAAGCCAAACATAACAGGACACGAGGTATGTAAATGTGTTGTCCTATTGGTTGGTGTAAAGCCAAACATAACAGGACACGAGGTATATAAATGTGTTGTCCTATTGGTTGGTGTAAAGCCAAACATAACAGGACATGAGGTATGTAAATGTGTTGTCCCATTGCTTGGTGTAAAGCCAAACATAACAGGACACGAGGTATGTAAATGTGTTGTCCCATTGGTTGGTGTAAAGCCAAACATAACAGGACACGAGGTATGTAAATGTGTTGTCCTATTGGTTGGTGTAAAGTCAAACATAACAGGACACGAGGTATGTAAATGTGTTGTCCTATTGGTTGGTGTAAAGTCAAACATAACAGGACACGAGGTATGTAAATGTGTTGTCTCCTTGCCGCTGTTCAGGGATGCAGAAACGCAGTGCGTCTTAATTTGAATATCATCCACATCTCAGAAGTTGTAATGTCACACAAACACAGAGGAATGCTCGCACGCACACGAGAGATACAAGGGACACGCCGTGCTACACAAGGCCGCGGTCTAATGCCCGGCGCCGCCCACTGCCCGGTGCCACCCCACAGCCTGGTGCCACCCCACAGCCCGGCGCCACCCACAGCCCGGCGCCACCCACAGCCCGATGCCAACCACAGCCCGGTGCCACCCCACAGCCCGACGCCACCCACAGCCCGGTACCACCCCACAACCTGGTGCCACCCCACAGCCCGGCGCCACCCACAGCCCGACGCCACCCACAGCCCGGTGCCACCCCACAGCCCGGTGCCACCCCACAGCCCGGTGCCACCCCACAGCCCGGTGCCACCAACAGCCCGATGCCACCCACAGCCCGATGCCACCCACAGCCCGGTGCAACCCACAGCCCGGCGCCACCCACAGCCCGGCGCCACCCACAGCCCGGCGCCACCCACAGCCCGGCGCCACTCACAGCCCGGCGCCACCCACAGCCCGACGCCACCCACAGCCCGACGCCACCCACAGCCCGGCGCCATCCACAGCCCGGCGCCACCCACACCCCGGCGCCACCCACAGCCCGGCGCCACCCACAGCCCGGCGACACCCACAGCCCGGGGTGTTGCACAAGTGCTCTGAGCCCGGCGGAATCATACCTGTCCAGGCCGGGCGCTCTCACAGAGGTACGTCTCATACTCGATGGCGAAGACGGGTGCGTTGTCATTGATGTCAGTCACTTTGATCAGAACGACTCCCTTGCCAACTTGTAACGGATCCACTGTAAGAATGAACAGGAAACGGACAAGCAGTTAGTTATCAGCACAATAACAGCATATCCCCATCTGATGGAGTGAATACAAACTGGTTAGAAGACAATTCAGCACAATGATTTTAGGTAATATCATATTTGAAATCCACAAATTTCAGAAGCGTGGAGCCTTCTAAAATAGTGTATATCCATAAGGAGTTGTCTGTTATGAAATTCTTGCTTTTTTAGTTTGCTTCAGTCTCCTGGTGCTTTATTGATGCCATTCACCTGTTCCTTATTCCAAGAGTGAACATACGAGGTGGCATATCAACCACTACGGGGAAAACCAAAGACTTGTTGAAAATACCACTGAGTGTTGAGGCAGTTATTAAAAAGTTACATGAGCCTGGATCAGTTTCATCCAGAACAGAACCTATGTCTATCATCCCCTGAAATGGTGGGGGGGAGGGGGGGGTCAAGGATCCAAGAACGACAGTCCAGAACCCCACAGTCCAGTGGAATCTTGTTGTTGTTGTTGTACAACACCTGCATGTCAACATGTTCTTCGGAATGGTTGCACTAAAATGAGCCCGACCCTCCAATAGAATTGAACCTACAATTGGAATCATGTGATGTAGTTAGATACAATCTGAATCAATTTCCCCCTGCAGACCATCGGCAGGTTTAGTGAGAAACACAGAGACTGCCTACAGAGGAACACACTCGTTACCCAGATTCAAATGTGGTGTCGGGTTGTTCATGCTTTGGGGCTGTTTTGCTACTAGTGACCCAGGCATGTTTAGATCAATGGCATTTTGAATTCAGTACCAAGGTATATGAGCCTGACACAATAATCGCTCTAATAACCGCCGGGGAGCCTGTTTTGGATAAAACATCTACTACTCCAGGAAATGATTTGTGTTAGATCATTTGGGGGTTGGTTACGCAAGTATTCGTCTCCCACCTTCTGTTAGAGCCCGAAACCTGGCTCTCAGGTTTTCTAGAAAACCTGAACGGTGCCAATATTTCATGACTAATGCTTGGGCTACTAGATTAATACTGGAGGGTCTTGTGTGAAGCTACATCAATGATTTAGTCAGCTGATACCCTCATAAACAACCAGATATGGCTATTGACTTTTTCTGGGGATATTTTTAGAAAGCTGAAGATCGATAAACGTTTCTAGTCGTTGATTAGACCGAGTTAATCTTAAAAACGATTATTTTTATTTCTGAATATTGTGTCAGGCTTCCTAAATCATCGATTGTCCTCAAAAGTTAAACTATTTTTCGACATTTCATTAAACCGTAAGTAAGCAAGGAGGCAGCGAGCGGAGGAATAAAATACAACTAAGCACAAACATGTTTTGTTTCTCGAAGACGTGTAATTCATGTGTATAGAGATTTATTGAAGGGGAAAAGGGAAGATTCACTTAAAATATAAACTGTGTCTAGGTGAATACATTCATCTCACTCGCTGTAGCATTTGCAGCACATTCCCTCAGTGAGTTTCAGTTACTGTACAGCAACATTTTGTCACTTGCAATTTAAAGGCAGTTTGCTAACTTACGACAACGGCTCCAAGTCTACGAGACTGACAGCATGCTACTAGACTTCTAGTATTTTCGATCACACTTGTTGGCATTGGCCAAAACCCCCGCAGATTCCTTCATACTCGACATGGACACACTGCCAAAAGATCCACTAGTTTATTTGTGGCCGTAAATCACAGGTTTAATAGGAATTAACTTTAAGACAACTGCGAAATCTAACGGGGCGTTCATCAACAGAGAGCCTACTGTTTACACCATATGAAAATAGATGTATATCAAAGCTGTCTTAACACTTACAGAAATCTGTACACATGCGCGTGCACGCACACACACGCACACACACACACACACACAATATGTTGTATCCATATGTGGTAAGTCATTGTATGTTAGTGACTGATGAGGTTCAGACGTAGCAGCAACTGTTGCTATTGGTGACCTCGACCAGCTGCACGTGGTCAGGGTCAAAGGTGAAGCCAACTGAGAGTTCTCTGTTTGCTGTGGACGTTATCAACCCTCTGTCATTTCCTATGGATCAATACACCGATTCCAACTGCAAACACTGAACACCTGGGGAGGGCAAATTGCACCCGCTCAACCAGAAACAACATCTGTTACGTGTGTTAGTGTGTGTGTGAGTGTGTGTGTGAGTGTGTGTGTGAGTGTGTGTGAGTGTGTGTGAGTGTGTGTGTGTGAGTGTGTGTGAGTGTGTGTGTGTGTGTGAGTTTGCTCGTTTGTCTTGCTCTGTTTACGTGTCCTTGTGTATGTGCGCACACACGTTTGTCTTTGCTTGGCAATTGCCCTCTACACTAAGACTCATGGTACAGTACCATTCACATTAACCTCTGACCTCTCTACACTAAGACTCATGGTACAGTCCCATTCACATTAACCTCTGACCTCTCTACACTAAGACTCATGGTACAGTACCATTCACATTAACCTCTGACCTCTCTACACTAAGACTCATGGTACAGTACCATTCACATTAACCTCTGACCTCTCTACACTAAGACTCATGGTACAGTACCATTCACATTAACCTCTGACCTCTCTACACTAAGACTCATGGTACAGTACCATTCACATTAACCTCTGACCTCTCTACACTAAGACTCATGGTACAGTACCATTCACATTAACCTCTGACCTCTCTACACTAAGACTCATGGTACAGTCCCATTCACATTAACCTCTGACCTCTCTACACTAAGACTCATGGTACAGTACCATTCATATTAACCTCTGACCTCTCTACACTAAGACTCATGGTACAGTACCATTCACATTAACCTCTGACCTCTCTACATTAAGACTCATGGTACAGTACCATTCACATTAACCTCTGACCTCTCTACACTAAGACTCATGGTACAGTACCATTCACATTAACCTCTGACCTCTCTACACTAAGACTCATGGTACAGTACCATTCACATTAACCTCTGACCTCTCTACACTAAGACTCATGGTACAGTACCATTCACATTAACCTCTGACCTCTCTACACTAAGACTCATGGTACAGTACCATTCACATTAAGCTCTGACCTCTCTACACTAAGACTCATGGTACAGTACCATTCACATTAACCTCTGACCTCTCTTCACTAAGAGTCATGGTACAGTACCATTCACATTAACCTCTGACCTCTCTTCACCACTAAGACTCATGGTACAGTACCATTCACATTAACCTCTGACCTCTATACACTAAGACTCATGGTACAGTACCATTCACATTAACCTCTGACCTCTCTACACTAAGACTCATGGTAAAGTACCATTCACATTAACCTCTGACCTCTCTACACTAAGACTCATGGTACAGTACCATTCACATTAACCTCTGACCTCTATACACTAAGACTCATGGTACAGTACCATTCACATTAAACTACACTAAGACTCTACAGACCTCTGATACACTAAGACTCATGGTACAGTACCATTCACATTAACCTCTGACCTCTATACACTAAGACTCATGGTACAGTACCATTCACATTAACCTCTGACCTCTCTTCACTAAGACTCATGGTACAGTACCATTCACATTAACCTCTGACCTCTCTCACTAAGACTCATGGTACAGTACCATTCACATTAACCTCTGACCTCTCTTCACTAAGACTCATGGTACAGTACCATTCACATTAACCTCTGACCTCTCTTCACTAAGACTCATGGTACAGTACCATTCACATTAACCTCTGACCTCTCTTCACTAAGACTCATGGTACAGTACCATTCACATTAACCTCTGACCTCTCTACACTAAGACTCATGGTACAGTACCATTCACATTAACCTCTGACCTCTCTACACTAAGACTCATGGTACAGTACCATTCACATTAACCTCTGACCTCTCTACACTAAGACTCATGGTACAGTCCCATTCACATTAACCTCTGACCTCTCTACATTAAGACTCATGGTACAGTACCATTCACATTAACCTCTGACCTCTCTACACTAAGACTCATGGTACAGTACCATTCACATTAACCTCTGACCTCTCTACACTAAGACTCATGGTACAGTACCATTCACATTAACCTCTGACCTCTCTACACTAAGACTCATGGTACAGTACCATTCACATTAACCTCTGACCTCTCTACACTAAGACTCATGGTACAGTACCATTCACATTAACCTCTGACCTCTCTACACTAAGACTCATGGTACAGTACCATTCACATTAACCTCTGACCTCTCTACACTAAGACTCATGGTACAGTACCATTCACATTAACCTCTGACCTCTCTACAGTACCATTCACATTAACCTCAGTCCTTTCTCCCTCACGGAGGATCAGCTCAGATAACTTCTGCGTGTTTTGGCTGCACCATGAAACATTTTACAACATTTAAAAAATTAAGCAAATGTAATTATTTAAATGCATCTAGGCTGCAGCTCCGGGGTAGATCAAAGATCTACCCTTAGATTGAAGAAACAGGACTACATCAGTGGAGCTAGACGTAGAGAGGAAACTAGAGAAAATATTTTCTAAAATTATGTTTAATCATCAGTCTACATAAGAACTGAACTTGTGTAACTCTGTAGGTTTAAAGATGTCCTCCTTCATAGAAGTCTTCCTGTCTGCACACAGCCAGCCAGTAGAAGCTAATTAAAGCATGGATGGAGGAATTAGCACATTGTCCAAGACATTGGATCTAAAGACAACATCCTCATGTTGCCAAGCCAATGGGACTGGCAGAGTCAAGCAGTAAGGGTTTACACTAGATTACATGGACACAAAGCCACAGCCACAAAACCAATTGGACGGGTGGATACAACTTGTTTTTTAAAATGCTTTTTCAATATTTGATGAGTGTTGACACCAACTGAGAGTGAGATGCTGGGGCTGGCCTTATAAATATGTATAGACCTCATCTCACATCGTAACAGGGATGACTAACGTACATAGTTTTTTGTTTTCTCCAAGTTGTCAATATGTCTAACACAACAACCTACAACCTATAAGAGTTGCAAAATGTCAGTTTGGTCATATAAGCAATTTGCAAATTGCAATTCGCACTTTACCTCAACGCGACACCCTCTCATCTGACAGATTTTGTGCAGAGTTTGAAGTGTCAGGCAGTGCTTTGCTCACAACTCGGTTTGTTTACCGTTTGTCCTTTTTGTTGAGCAGTTGTGTGAACACAACCTAATAGACACGCCCCTCGTGTAATGCTCTGCTCCAATTCGGCCAATAGCAATTCGACTGATTAAAATGAGCCAATAGTAATAGGGGCCGCTGCAGTGAGTGTGAGTATGAATGTAGAGCGGGTGATCTATTGGACAACACGCTGGCTGCGTTCCACATTGCTCCCTACGTTGCATTTAACAACAGTATGACATTGCAAGCTAATGCTCAAATCCGTTATTGAAATTTGCAGCCTGACTGCCGTGCAGTCGGTCTGGAGCCCGGCCAAAGTTACAGAACCCAGTCCCGGGAGCATAAATCCCACTGCTTACATCCAATATTTATCTCTCGCATGCAAATGAGATCAAAACACACATTTCCATAAATGAGAAATGTGAAGTCCTTTCGCTACTGTAGCATTAAGCTACACGTCTCTACGGTTGCTGATTGCTGATTCGGAAATAGATTGTGAGCATCTGTCAGTGAATCATGCACACCTGCTGTTGATTTACTGAGGTGAGGGGGGAGCACTTAATTAGAGTAAATCACACGCACGCACGCACACACACTACCTCTCCGGGTTGCGGCTAGCTAGCGTCACTTGTCCTCGGACAAAACCAAGCAAAACCTTTTACCTGCCATTGCCTGAAGTTGCAATCTGGATTTGTCCAGGCTTTAAGGAACAGAAACAACCTTCTGCTATAAAACAAAAAATAAAACAATCACCTCAGAAACACAACAAACACACACAAAAAGCTCTGTTTTCCCCTCAAACTTTACCAGGCCCCAGTCCCCAGTCCCTCTCATGTTAACCAGTGGTGAAAACAACCAAACTGTAAGTATTTGCTTTAGCTCCAAATGGCATTACTAGGAACTGAGCTTCATTTTTGTCATTGTAAATTGGCTTGCTTTGGTACAGAAGTTTTATTTGGTAATCATGTAGTTTCAGGATCGTTTTAATTTGTGTCTTGTACATAATGCATGTACATGTTTTCAATAAAACGACAAATCCAAAATTTTTATGATATAGAAGTCAACATTCCTGAAATGTGATGACATTATCTGAGACATTCCGATACCTTTTCCCTCGTTCCTTTAAATGTGATGATATTATCTGAGACATTCCGATACCTTTTCCCTCATCCTTGTCTTTGAGTTGAATAGAGATTCTTAAATGAACATGCTAGTCCAGGACTGACTGTTTGTCATTGAAATAGCTCTTTATTTTTACAAATACCGTGGCTTTGTTTTGCCTGCTGCCAAGTCTGGCTAACAAATAAACTATTTCTTCCTGGATCAAGCATATCTTCAAACCAGCAAATGGGATATGACACCTCAATCTTCTCTACCCAGACACATTTAATGTTTCTATCCATAATATGTTCTCTATGGAGGAGGTGGTATCTGAGAACTGTCCCCAAAGGCCACTTTGATATTGAAGAAAACCTCCCAAATATCAACCTCTCTTCCCTCCACAGTTTTTATGTGAGCAAAGTCATGACAGGTACGATAGAAACTGTGTCTATGAAAAGTTATCAATGTTGAATGACATTTGCTTTTTTGGAAGTGATCAAATTTTTTGTCCAGATAAAGATATTTATGAACTAACGAACGTAAGCTTCTGTTCATGTGATGAGAGTTATGTCAAATTAGGCTAAAAGCTTTACGAAAGAAGTTGTCAAATTCAATTAATCACTAATTATTTCATAAAGCATTTAGCCTAACAACCTGTGTACAAAGTAGAGGGTGACAGAACTATCATCACATGAACGGTTCATAAATAGTTTCATGAAAGTGCCACTGAAATCGAAGCTCAGGAGAAGTGAACGATGTCTGACAAATACAAAAAAATCCAGCTGAATCCTAACTAACGTCAATTGTGTAGAAAGGAAGATATCATGGAATAATTTTAGAGCATTTTATTTAACAGTTCGATCCTAAGTAGCAGTGTTAAAGTATTTGGTAGTATGTTGAACGTAAAATTACCTTGAGTAAGAAGCAATGTTACACCCTAAAACCGCAACAGAGCCAGGCTATGCTGCACGTCTGACTTAGTAAGCACGTGCACATCTTTTATCAAAGATCACGGACAAAGTCAAGCGCTAGGAGTGTGTGAGCGTTGGGAAGGGACTGTGTATCTGTGTCTGTGTGTGTGTGTGTGTGTGCTTAAACCAACTTTGGCCCAACCGTGTGGAATCAAGGAAAGGCTCTATCAAACGCCACGAGATCTGAAGGGGACGATCAACCGTGGTTGTTGACCTCTAATGCAGCATCTGCTGATATTCTCCTCTGGAGTCAGAAAGACAAAGGACCTGTGTGCGTTCCACCGTCTGCTGTCCACGCCTTCTGTGAAGCCCCACTGAGCAATCCAATAGTGATATTCACTGGGCAATAGAAACAGGGCAGCTTAAGTCCTTGTCTTTCATGATACAGGATTGGTCAAGTTTGAAATATAGTCTTAAGTTGTACTGAACGTGTGCAGTTGAAATGATTGTTGTGGGCGGACAGGTGACGTTGGAGTGACTCGCGTTCTCTTTTAACCAGTCGCAGAGAGTCCACAAGGCTGTACATTCACCAAGCTGATATTACCCAAGCTGCACCTGGATTCCCTCCACTGCCAGCCTAACACTACCATGACAACGACAGAGGGAATAGTGGCAGATCGCTAATTAACTTGAATTGAATCAGGCGAATTGTCTATCGCATCAATGCTTCTAAGTCTGGTGCGAGATTTCAACGTTTGGATGATTTAAACAAAGTCAGTTTTTAAAGTTTCACATTATTGGTGTCCATTATGGATAAGAAACCACACTGTTTCTACAATAGAGATGGAAAATGACATCTTTGCCATCCTTATCAACCATATCTTTAATCTGAGCTGTGAGTAAAGTGTTTGTCCCCAAACATGGAATAAAGCCAAGGTCGTTCCGCTGACGAAAAAAAACTGCCCTTATGTCACTACCAGCCAACCAATCAGCCTACATTTGGCCAGCTGATGGGGAAAAACGTTGGTTGATCTGATAAAAGTGTATTTCTCCATTAAAAACTAAGGTAAATACGATTTCCAACATGTGTATATAGTAGGGACTCAATAAGTACCGCAGTCCTTCAAATGATTAATGATTGGCTCGGCGAAATCGATCTACCCGCCCCGGTAGACAGAGGGAACCGTCCAGCGCAGCCTTTAATATTATTGACTATAATCTATTATTGGGAAAACTGTCCCCGCAGCCTTTGCCATATGAAGTGAAAGCTATTCATCAAACGGACGACAAAGACACATTCTGTTATAGTAGTTTGTAAAATTCCACCGGGGACCGAACAAGGTTACCTTCTGTTTATCCTAAACACACTAATGAATTCCATCAAGGAAATGCTGCGCGTCTACAGCCGGCAAAGCTATTGGCAGGGCAATATGCATGACAGCTGCCTGCCGTTAACCACATAAAACCCTTGCAGTCCCACAATCGGTTCTTCAAAATACCCCATTCCCAGTGCACACTATAAATAAACTCTGCAAACAGTAAGCCTAGGTTACAAGTCAACGGGCTGAATGGGAGTAGAACAATTTGACAAGGCAAAGCGTATCCGTAAGATGTCTCGGTTTAAGCGTATTGATTGGATGGTTGAAAGATGAGGAGATGTCTGCCCCCTAATAGGGCGGCTCAGCATTCTTTGCACCTTACGTAATTTAAAGGGTCCTGTAGCACCACGTTTTGTCTTGTCCTGACTGACGCATGGTCTCAGAAAGCTACTGGTGGTCCGGAATAAGGCCACGTCCAGAAAAAGACCATGTCTTATTCATCACTGTCACAGAGGAGCCAACAACAATAGAACTTTTTGGTATCTGGCTTTACGAAAACAAATGACACAACCTCTCACGGGACAATGACTGACAAATTGGAACGTGTACTGTCTCAGTCAAACGCTTGGACACACTTCTCCACTCCAGTGTAAATTCCAGTGTCATTTCCAGTGTGACTTGTAGTGAAACATCCAGTGAAGCTTCTTTGTAATTTCCAGTGAAAACTTCAAGCAAAAACATCCAATGAAAACCTCCAGTGAAGCTTCCAGTGAAGCTTCCAGTGAAGCTTCCAGTGAAGCTTCCAGTGAATCTTCCAGTGAAACTCCTGACTGGTTCTGTGCACATTAGATAAATACACTGGTTCAATATGTTGTCATGGCAAACTGACAATTGTAAACATCTGTCTTTACAATGAACAACTTCTGCGTACATCGTGACCCTGTTCATTACACAAACGGCCCCAATGCCAAGACGGAGAACATTCAACAGACCTAAAAAGACAGAAATGTTCACGGTTCACAAGGACCATGTTTACCCCACCAACAGGCCCAACCATAGAACCTAGCACAATACATTCAGACACATTATAGAGCAACAAGGTTAAAGGGGACCGTGTTCATTTCATGAATACCTCCGCAGCCCAGAGCACGAAGCTCTTAAATGTCACAGTAGAGCAATGGATTGCATGGTTGTTATTAGCGTGGAGACTGTGTGATTCACTGTCTTGTGAAGTGTATTTTGTTGTTGTTTGCTTACAGAGCATTTGGCATACGGATATATACGGGCCTGCTCAGAGGAGACTGGGGAGATGTTTTGTGAGGCTCCGGGGCTGTGAACGAGCGTCTCCTGGTTGCCACGTGCGATTAAATTGTTCATTTTTGTTCAAGGTTGAGTCAAATGTTAGATGTGAATGTTGTGCACAGACAGGTCCGCCATCTGTTTTCTTTATGTCATTCTCGTTTAAAACACAGGTTCTTCGCTCTTTAATCTGAAGGTGTATATTGTTTTTATGCATCGTGTAGTTGTGTCTAATAATTTGCGCGCACCCTAGGAAGAGCCGCTCGTGCTTTTGCCATCTACCATAAGGCCATCCTAACAAATCCAAAATGCGTCCCGAATACGTCCAAGAGGTTATGGGCAGGGACAGGTGACTTACAGCTCTCCGTGGCGAAGATGGTGATGTTATGCCCGGCGTTGACCTCCCTGTCCAGCGGCTTGGCAGTAGTGATGACACCGGAGCCGGCGTCCACGTTGAAGAAGCGCTCCAGGTCAGTGTTCCGGTCTATAGAGTACCTGCAGTTAGATGAGGAACATAAGGGAGGACATTAGAAAAGCTTCCTATGGAAGGCCAGATCCAGCTGCCTCTGTGACACTAACTACGGACCCTCTGTGTGAAATGGCACTGGGAATATTGGGAATGCCTTAATCAGACGTGCATGGAAGACAATCACCCAGGCCGCGATAATGAGCGGTTTGGAGATTCTAGAAAACGCGTTTGAAACAACCTGCTTTTTTTGCACTGTGCTTTTTTGACATCACTTAAAATGGAAAAAAGCTACAAGCGATGCGTTGGGAACCGGATAATGAGCTGTTGTCACTTTTATGTTTTTATGTTACCTCCCAACCACCTGCCAAACAGGAAACAATAAGCACAACTGATCCCAGACCAACACATTCAAATGGTGACAGAAAATGTACAGAGATTGACAGTGATTGTAAACCTCAGCAAAGATTGTAAATGTTGACAAAAGGTGTCAAACGTTGACAGAGATTGCAAACGTTGACAGAGATTGTAAACGTTGACAGAGATTGTAAACGTTGACAGAGATTGTAAACGTTGACAGAGATTGTAAACGTTGACAGAGATTGTAAACGTTGACAAAGATTGTAAACAATGACAGAGATTGTAAACGTTGACAGAGATTGTAAACGTTGACAGAGATTGTAAACGTTGACAGAGATTGTAAACGTTGACAGAGATTGTAAACAATGACAGAGATTGTAAACGTTGACAGAGATTGTAAACGTTGACAGAGATTGTAAACGTTGACAGAGATTGTAAACGTTGACAGAGATTGTAAACGTTGACAGAGATTGTAAACGTTGACAGATTGTAAACAATGAGAGACTATAAAGCTGTGCAGATGAACTCTGACCACACCCATACCTGATGGGACTGTTGGTGGAGTCTGGGTCATGAGCGATGACCGTCCCGATGGTGGTGCCCACCTTGGCCGCCTCAGAAATCACCATCTTGGTGAGCGGCGAGGTGAAGACCGGCGGTTCGTCCACATTCTCCACGTTCAGGCGCACAGTCGCTGTGTCGCTGAACTGATCTAAGGAGAGGAACCGCAGGTTGACGTTCCTGTTGGACGCTTCGACGTGCAGGGTGTAGCTCGATTTGGTTTCAAAGTCCAGGCCCTACCGGTCAGACAGGAAGAAATGATTAGCAAGATCGTGTCACGAATCCTCTATGGTGAAGCCAAATGCAGAGCAGGTTTACCGTCTGTGGTATTAATTTAAGAGAATAAAATAAAGAAAGCTAGACACTGAAGAAACTAAAGACGCACATACAAGCGACTTACTAACAGTAAGGGAGTTTAAAACAAACATACAAGACTTTGAACATGTCAGAAGTACTCGCACAGTAGCTTGTTCATCTAATCAGTCTCGGAGATCTGAAATTATTGCTTTTCCAGATATGAAACGCGATGCAGGGAACATAGACTAGTTGCTTTTAAATAATTCAAAACGCGAGGGGAGAAGAGAGAGAGACTTCATCTGCATTTGGAACTTGATTGGTTTTTAGTGGTAATTATATTTTGTCAAGAGTCAATAGCCTTATGATTAAATTCTGGAAAAAAAAGCCTCAGGCATTTAGAAAAAAAGTTTTTTTTTAATTCCATAAAATGTCTTACACACTTTGGCTGTCAGAATACCCATAATTGCATGGTAAATAGTAGGCTGGTTGGGTTTGCCAAAATTATATAATTTAATAGTGAAATAACGTATTCATGTGTCAAATACTGTTAACAAACATATGAATGTGGTAAAACTTTTAAACAAACGTATGAATGTGGGAAATACTGTAAACAAACGTATGAATGTCGTAAATACTGTAAACAGAAACATATGAATGTCGTAAATACCGTAAAAAACCTATGGATGTGGAAAATACTGTAAACAAACGTTTGAATGTGGGAAATACTGTAAACAAACGTATGAATGTGGTAAATACTGTAAACAAACGTATTAATGTTGTCAACAACAGCAACGTTACACATAGATGCAGGTGCGTCCTGTCTGGGTCTAGTATGTCGTTTGCTTAGTACACATCATTGTGTCAGTGAAGCAGAAGATACAATCCATGTGAGGAAAACCTCTTATCAACCCTGATGTTGGTTGGTCGTTAACGCTAGAACTTCTGTCTTGGAGCACTACGGTATTTATTTGTAACGACGCATTGTGAAATGTCATGGCGTTATGAACTCAGACAACGTTTTGGTGAAAGATGTATGTTCTCGGAAGGCAGGACCAAGAACCTTTTTGCGCACATTCGTTCTCTGGGAACAATGTGGGATAAATGCTTTAGACAAAGAACATGCATACAGAGCCCACTGTCCTCGTGTGTTTACCCTGTCAGGACCGTGTGACCCGGTAGGAGAGCCCTGTCAGGACCGTGTGACCCGGTAGGAGAGCCCTGTCAGGACCGTGTGACCCGGTAGGAGAGCCCTGTCAGGACCGTGTGACCCCGTAGGAGAGCCCTGTCAGGACCGTGT
This sequence comes from Dallia pectoralis, assembly GCA_029465975.1. Taxonomy (NCBI): domain Eukaryota; kingdom Metazoa; phylum Chordata; class Actinopteri; order Esociformes; family Umbridae; genus Dallia; species Dallia pectoralis. The sequence goes on along the minus strand of CM055732.1, from coordinate 2,908,568 downwards.
GACCCGGTTTGAGAGCCCTGTCAGGACCGTGTGACCCCGTAGGAGAGCCCTGTCAGGACCGTGTGACCCCGTAGGAGAGCCCTGTCAGGACCGTGTGACCCCGTAGGAGAGCCCTGTCAGGACCGTGTGACCCGGTAGGAGAGCCCTGTCAGAACCGTGTGACCCCGTGGTATGAGTCCCGTCAGGACCGTGTGACCCCGTGGGATGAGTCCCGTCAGGACCGTGTGACCCCGTGGTATGAGTCCCGTCAGGACCGTGTGACCCCGTAGGAGTGCCCTGTCAGGACCGTGTGACCCCGTGGCATGAGTCCCATCAGGACCGTGTGACCCCATAAAAGACCCCCAGCGGAGGACAGGTCAGCGTTTTACCTTCTGCAGTGTGATGAGGCCCTCCTGGGTGTCTCTGTCTGTAGCGATCCGAAACACCCCCAGACTGTCCCCGTCAGTGACCTTGTACTCCATCTCGGCATTGGGCCCCACATCCAAGTCCAAAGCCCTTATCTTGGCTACCACTGTGGACACAGGCAGGGACTCTGGCACACTGAACTGATAATTCTCTGCAGGCGAGAGAGAGAGAGAGAGAGGAGGGAGAAAGCAAGAACGAGGGGAGATAGAGGGAGGGTGAGAGAGGATAAAGAGATGAGCGAAAGGCAGAGTGAGAAGAGAGAGAGCGGAGGATGTGGAAGAGAAGAGAGGAAAGTGGGGAAATGCAAGAAAAAGAGATAGGAGAGGTACGTGGAGCAAGAAATAGAGCAGGCGAGAGTGAAAGAGATAGAGAGAGGGAGAGAGAGAGATGTGGAGGGAAAGACAATGAATAGGAGGGGGGCAAAAAACGGACCAGACACACAAGTTATTAATGAGACCATTTTCACCCTTCGCTCTGTGTCCTCGCTTATCGGCCAGCTGCTAAATGCAGGCTACCTGTTCTGCTGTAATTTTTCCGTGGGGATCTTCTACCCTGGACAGATCTAGCGTCCCGGTGGGAACCTGATGTGTTTGTGCCCCGGCCACATTACTATTCTGACCAGCCAGGGCCCTATTTCTGACAGGAAACACCTCACCCGGGGGGCTGAACCATGTCTTTGAGACACAATGCACATACCGTGTCTTGGCGTCAGGCTAAGACCTTTGGGATTGCTCACTGCTATTGCCTGACTGTGTATAAACCACTCGTAATAAGAGCACGATCACTGTAACAACATGAATAGCCATGGCAACAAGCTGGGACTGCAGTACCGATCTAACCCACAGGGAGAAACGAACAGGTGAAGCCTGAGGTTGCAGGTGGGTTTAGCGACTCGCGTCCACGCGGTTCTCACGCCAGCTGATATGTCGCTGGGGGGCAAATGCAACTCGGCTACCTGTGCTTCGGTAACAGTGTAGCTGAAATCTTAACATTAATTGTGTAAACTAGCGGTTTTGTTTTTTTACTTAGAACAGTTACAGCAGATAGGTCGCTTGGTAGGCCTTGTGGGGATGAAGCGCTAGCCACGTGATCACAACATAACCAATTAGATCCCAGGATTCTTTAACTGACATTTTACGCGTCCAAACAAAAACGGAAGGTTTTAATTACACAGTTATTTTTCTATTCACAAAGGTCGTGGAGAACATCTCAATAGGATGCGCGTCGTTCTAAACGTTCCCCTACATGGTTGGAAACATGAAACATCGTCTCTTACTGCGCGAGAAACGGGGTGGGTTGTCGTTGACATCCGACAGTGTCACCGTGACGGTCGTGGTCCCGGAGAGCCCTCCCATCTGACCAACCATGTCCTTGGCCTGGATCACCAACAGGTACTGGTCCCGGGCCTCGCGGTCCATACTGGACAGAGCTGTCTTCACCACGCCTGCGAATAAAAAACGATTAACAGCAGGGAAACAAACACAGTTACACGGTTTATGAGCTTTTGCTTTGTCGTAGTAAAAACGTTTTTTTACACTGTGGCATATTTTGCATATTTTATTTTACATTATATTTCATATTTTATATTCTTCATGAAATGGGAAATATCTTATCGCAACCAGATCTGTTTCAGATAAGCACATATTTTTATACGGTTAATCAAATGTCCTTAACATCGTTAAACAACCTGACCACAACGTCATTAAAAAGGACTCAATAGCAATGTCTTTCCTTGTCGGGAAGTTCCCAGTGCATATTGCTGTGCTCTATAATAATCCCTGGATAATTCCCCATCACGGATCTGAGCCAGCGGGTCATAACTCAGGGACATGATTACAGACTGACCCCGGTGCTCACGGTCATTGCTCTGGTAAACGTGTGCCGGCGTAATCCACTGGAAGAGTGATGAAACTGGAGGCGACGTGTCTCTTCCTGTTCCTAATCTATCTGAATTAAACCAGGGGAAATCTCCCAAATGGTATTCTCCGTAGGTGCTTGTCATTAATTAAGATAAACGGCTATAATGGTTTATTTGAGGGACGCGACCGTTTCCACAGTGTCGCGGTCGAAAGTGAAACCCACGCGTTGAAGAAAAGTTAATTTGTACCGTACACCTATTTTAAAGGATTTACAGGGTTTCCCGGATCAATTCGGATAAAAGATGAATTCCGACGACAAATAACCACTTAGTTGAGTTGCTTCAGAGCAACTCTGATCTATTTTAAAACACTGTATAAGTGTATCATAACACATCAATTTGGTCTTTACAGGTGACAACTTTCAAAAAGCCTTACATCTGTACAGTTTCATCGTTTTTAGTTTCCCCCCTCATAATTACAGTTTGACCCTGGTGACCGTGGTCAGATCTCTCTGTCACGTATTTTGTGCTCCATTCACAGTGATATAATAAGAGACAGGGTGTCAGATCATAAATGCCCTGTCCTTGAAGGCAGAGAACAGGCTTTTAATCAGTGACCAGACTACTGGCAGTCCTACTCCCTTACACTAGCACCCAGAGAACCCACAAACCCAGAGTTCTAGCTAGAACGAGTTGATCATTTTTGCAGTTGATATATTTTTTTAACAGTTGTCAGTGTTTACCTGACAGATTGTGAGGGACAATGACAGTTAGGAGGGGTGGAGTGGTGGGGGTGGACAGGGGTTGTGTTTAAAAGTTACAAACGTGTAAACGATGTGCACGCACTGAGAAATGTCTTCACCTAAACTTAAATGTAGTCTGTAAAAGATAAGTGTCTACTGTGTTGAACATTCAAGGCGTATCCTCATATGTTTAAGTAATTTATATTTAATATTTGTGATTAGTAAAGGTTTTGATATCTGGTCCAATTTTTCATCTGCCACGCCTAAAAGGTATTAGAAATACATAAAAAGTTTAGGTCAACACACCTTCGTAGCTAACACAAAATTTCGATCTTGCAGAAATATTTGCTTCTCTTATCGTTCTGTAAAAAAAGATAATGAAATATATTTTCTCAATTCCCTTCCTTAATAAGGAGAGTGAATAATGAACATTCACTGAAGTAAAGATTTATCAAAATTACCAACTAATCTGTAACAATATGCCAACAATTGAATAGCTTGTAAAAGGTATGGAGTGAAACACACAGCTGGGTGGTTTTGCTATCGGTCTCCCAACATCCAGCGTCCTGAAACGGAACTGTATTGTAGCGACCCTGGAGTTTGGGAACCCATTGGACAGAGGGAGGAGGGGGCGGGTCAGGGAGCATCTTATAAGAGGGGGGTCAAGCAGGTGTCTCGCTCTCTCTCCTCATTTGTCGAAGTGACAAGTTCAGTGAATGTTAACTGTGGTTCTGTTCAGTGTTCATTAGCTGTTGCTAATTGTGTTTAAGTTTAAGGGTAGTAGGCGTAGGCAGTGGCCCACAACTGCCTGGTTGTAATAAATAAAGAGTGTTAACCGTATTAGTGCCTCCGTCTCCGTTGGGTTACGTGAGAATTTTACAGTATATAACACAGGAGTCTCTGCTAAATGAAATGCATACACATAAAAATGCATAGTTCTACTGTTCCAGGATCCTGCATTCACAACGAAATAGTATATTAATAAACTCAATCAATTCACTTCATTTTATAAAGCCCTTCCACATCAGCAGTTGTCACAAAAGCTTTAAATTCTCATTTAGATTACTTCCTACACTCAACCTCAAGACTTCACCGACCTTTGATAGCTTTAGTTCCCTCATTTCACTCATTTTCTTACAATAAAACAGGGGGTAAACAGAGGGTACACAGGGGGTAAACAGGGGGTAAACAGAGGGTACATTGGGGGTAAACAGAGGGTAAACAGAGGGTACATTGGGGGTAAACAGAGGGTAAACGGGGTAAACAGGGGGTACGCAGGGGGTAAACAGAGGGTACACAGGGGGTAAACAGGGGGTAAACAGAGGGTACATTGGGGGTAAACAGAGGGTAAACAGAGGGGGTAAACAGAGGGTACATTGGGGGTAAACAGAGGGTAAACGGGGTAAACAGGGGGTACGCAGGGGGTAAACGGGGTAAACAGAGGGTACACCGGGGGTAAACAGAGGGTACATGGGGGGTAAACAGAGGGTAAACAGAGGGTAAACAGAGGGTACATGGGAGGTAAACAGAGGGTACACAGGGGGTAAACAGAGGGGGTAAACAGAGGGTACATGGGAGGTAAACAAAGGGTACAGAGGGGGTAAACAGAGGGTACATGGGAGGTAAACAGAGGGTACATGGGGGGTAAACAGAGGGTAAGCGGAGAGTAAACAGAGGGTACACAGAGGGTAAACAGGCTACACAAGCGACACACAGCGGGTAAACAGCGTTTCAAAGTCATGGAATTCATCTCTCAAATCACGGTGCAGAGTTGTTCCTTCCTCTTCACTCCCACAAGACGGCACATTTCTTGAAATGCTTCATCAACACGAGTGGCGTTCCCGAATCAAGATCGCTTAATCAAGATGCGTGTTGTTTTAACTGAGAAGGAGGCGGTGATTCAACAAACATAGAAATGAAAACGCGTTGATTGCGTTCAATGTTTCCGGCCGGCCCAATCAGACCATGGCATGTTACAGAGTTTAAGTGTTGTTTGGGGGAAACTTGATCAAAACTCATTAGACACATGGACCTGATCCAGCTACTTGATTAAACTGAATGAGCAATATAAATCATCTCCGCATTCATCCCCAAAACTGAAGATTAACATAACACGAAAGGCTCGAAATAAGATTGAATCCACCTCCGATGTAATCACAGTTAGCGTGTTTATTGACATCTGCTGTATAAGATAACGACACGCATCTACGTTTCCCCGTCTTACAATCTGAAAAACACCCTGCTGACGTTTAATAACGTCCGTATAAATATGCATATAAGCAACGGCGGATAACAAATAATCGAACTTGTCGCGTTCGTTAATATGTGTGCTTATTTTACGGTCTGTGTACCATCCATTTCAGCTTTATGCTGTATTTATTAGTGATGTATGCATTGGCTGGAGCAATAACACTTCCACCTTTGGGAGATTAAAAGGATTCTTATGGATGTTTGGCAGTGAGGCCGTTTATCTACTTCCCAGGAGTCAGACGAACTCACATAGACGATGTTTTGTCTCAGTGTCTTAATGTCTCAGTGTCTCTATATGTCTCTATAACCTAAACCCTTAACTAGTCCAGTGTTACATTATCTTATAACCTAAACCCTTAACTAGTCCAGTGTTACATTGTCTTATAACCTAAACCCTTAACTAGTCCAGTGTTACATTATCTTATAACCTAAACCCTTAACTAGTCCAGTGTTACATTATCTTATAACCTAAACCCTTAACTAGTCCAGTGTTACATTATCTTATAACCTAAACCCTTAACTAGTCCAGTGTTACATTATCTTATAACCTAAACCCTTAACTAGTCCAGTGTTACATTGTCTTATAACCTAAACCCTTAACTAGTCCAGTGTTACATTATCTTATAACCTAAACCCTTAACTAGTCCAGTGTTACATTATCTTATAACCTAAACCCTTAACTAGTCCAGTGTTACATTATCTTATAACCTAAACCCTTAACTAGTCCAGTGTTACATTATCTTATAACCTAAACCCTTAACTAGTCCAGTGTTACATTGTCTTATAACCTAAACCCTTAACTAGTCCAGTGTTACGTTATCTTATAACCTAAACCCTTAACTAGTCCAGTGTTACATTATCTTATAACCTAAACCCTTAACTAGTCCAGTGTTACATTATCTTATAACCTAAACCCTTAACTAGTCCAGTGTTACATTATCTTATAACCTAAACCCTTAACTATTCCAGTGTTACATTATCTTATAACCTAAACCCTTAACTAGTCCAGTGTTACATTATCTTATAACCTAAACCCTTAACTAGTCCAGTGTTACATTATCTTATAACCTAAACCCTTAACTAGTCCAGTGTTACATTATCTTATAACCTAAACCCTTAACTAGTCCAGTGTTACATTATCTTATAACCTAAACCCTTAACTAGTCCAGTGTTACATTTTCTTATAACCTAAACCCTTAACTAGTCCAGTGTTACATTATCTTATAACCTAAACCCTTAACTAGTCCAGTGTTGTTGACCCAGGTTTCGTATCTGCCGATGCCACATTCAGATCCCAGGCTACACGCCTGTGTGTAAAATGGACGTATGCTCACCAGTCTTTGGTTCCACAGAGAAATAGGGCTGTCCCTCGAGGATACTGTAGACCACCCGGGCACTGTTCCCATACGTTGGGTCGTCCGCATCTGTCGCCACAACAGTCACCACAGATGTGCCTGTGAAGACAAAATCGTTTGGTCACACAAACAACTCAAACTCCTGTTATCAGTCAGACATTTCGATTTTGATGGCCCTGGGTGGGCCAGCGGCTGAACGCTTTTGGATCCGACCCACAGAAAAGCAGAAACCCACTTCTCTAATAATTCACTACTGTCTCCGTCAACGAAAGTAGAAATGTTTAGCAGTGGGAGGCAAGGTTGCAAAGACGTCAGCAATGATAGAGTCCCAGTGTCTATAGCACTGGAATGGATGACAGCAGCCATAGAGTCCCAGTGTCTATAGCACTGGAATGGAAGGCAGCAGCCATAGAGTCCTAGTGTCTATAGCACTGGAATGGATGACAGCAGCCATAGAGTTCTAGTGTCTATAGCACTGGAATGGATGAGAGCAGCCATAGAGTCCTAGTGTCTATACCACTGGAATGGATGACAGCAGCCATAGAGTCCTAGTGTCTTTAGCACTGGAATGGATGACAGCGGCCATAGAGTCCTAGTATCTATAGCACTGGAATGGATGACAGCGGCCATAGAGTCCTAGTGTCTATAGCACTGGAATGGATGACAGCAGCCATAGAGTCCTAGTGTCTATAGCACTGGAATGGATGACAGCGGCCATAGAGTCCTAGTGTCTTTAGCACTGGAATGGATGACAGCGGCCATAGAGTCCTAGTGTCTATAGCACTGGAATGGAATGTCACAGCAGGACTGAAGGTCAGTCTGACCACCATTTCTAACACAGTGGGTGAACAGTGTGAGGTGAGTTTGTAGGGATTGCGTGTTACATTGGGTTCACGCAGCTCTTCAGAGATAAATATGATCACATGTTCACTGTGTTTCATGAACCTGAAACACTGCAGCAACCTGTTTCACTTTTACAATATCAAACTTGAAATAGATCGTGCTTATGTTCAGTCATCTATTTGCACGTGATGTTTACCATCCTGCCCTAAGAGGGAATATAAGCCAACCGGAGACCAAAGCTATCACAAACACACTGTGTGAGCTGTGAGCTTTTATTGCATGTGTTTTTCCACATTTCAATATCACACCACCATTGTAGTCTCGCAATTCTCCACCACAACAGATTTTGACACAACAGGATCATTTTAGCTGGCCATTGAGTCCATCATAATGCGTTGGTAGAAAGAGATATCTTTGCCTTAACGTTTCAGTATAATACAGTAAGTTCCTTCTCTGGTCCATTTCTCTCTATGGTTATTTTATAATAGATAAGCAGCCAAGTTCTTCTCACACCATGTTTTGTACAAGGTCCAATTATATGGCTGTCTGTGAAGGTCCAATTATATGGCTGTCTGTGAAGGTCCAATTATATGGCTGTCTGTGAAGGTCCAATTATATGACTGTCTGTGAAAGTCCAGTCCAATTGTATTGCTCTATATGAAGGTCAAATTCAATGGTTATCTGTGAAGGTCAAATGCAATGGATGTCTGTGAAGGTCAAATTCAATGGATATCTGTGAAGGTCAAATTCAATGACGATCTGTAAAGAGAATCACATTCTTCTAAAGTGTTTCTTTCTGTGTTTTTTTGTCTGTCTCTTTTTCATTTGTTATGTGTTTTCCGGTGTCTGGCTAATTGTGGTTATGGAGCTATTCCTTTCATACGGTCTGCACAGATGTCCCCACTGTGATACTTTGGTAGCACTTAAAGAGAGAAATAAAACCCCTGCTCTCACATTAGGGTTCATATATTTTACTTGTATGCAAACATTTCGATTGTGAGCCGCCTGTTACCCATTTAACTTATATTTATTTGTGCACTATCCCATTTGGTGCCATGGTGCATATCTGGATATGTGGACAAAACACGGCACTTCTACCTCATGGACAATGATTTTCAGTAAGAGAAATGGCATTTCAGTATCACATTTGTCCTATAGGCAATCGGTAGTAGCTGCATCTAGTTTCTTAACTTATGAATTCAAAATATGTAGCCATTGATTCAAAGGAATAACACGTCTAAATGCCTCATGAGCTTGGTTCAACTGGCCTGTCTGGTAATTTGCCAATAAACATGGCTGTGTGCTTTATCCTGGCAGTAAGAAAAGCTCTTGGCCATGTACCACAGCCCCTCGTCCTTTCATGCTTGATTATAATACTACAGCAGACACATTTCAAGCTTCTCTCTCCTTCATCTTAGTCCCAGCAGAGAGGCTAAAGACGGTTTAGGAGACATTTTTCTTGGTCAAAAAGCTTAGCTTTCTCTGCCAACCTGCTTCTGCGTGCAATTATCAAATTCAAACCAATCAGTTACAAACAGGTCTATTTATCTTTGTTCTCTTCTACATAAATGTGCATGGACCTTTTCCCCTAGCTATTAGACTAATTGAACCTACAATATATGCTTCATCCAGAACTAGTGCCGAAATACAGGAAAAACGGGCCAATTTGGATCAGGTCCATCTGCTGTCAATAATATCTCAAGTACCATTTCTGGTGCTTGACCCTTTTCCTAGCAGTTATTCATGCATTGTGTCCAGTAAGCAATAAGCAGTAAGCAAGCTTCTGTGTCTATAGGACAATGTGTTTTAAGCCAAAACATTTGTTCCAGAGATTAGATGTCGTAAATAAACAAAGGCAAACTAAATGTCCTCTGTTCTGCACAGAATACAGCTGATGCTTGTCACTCAGCACACATGTGATGTCACCCGGCACACATGTGATGTCACCCGGCACACATGTGATGTTACTCGGGCACACACGTGATGTCACCACTGCACACACCTGATGTCACCACTGCACACACATGATGTCACCCAGCACACACGTGATGTCACCACTGCTCACATGTGATGTCACCCAACACACATGTGATGTCACCCAACACACTTGTGATGTCACCCAGCACTCACGTGATGTCACCCAGCACACACGTGATGTCACCACTGCAAACATGTAATGTCACCCAGCACACACGTGATGTCACCACTGCTCACATGTGATGTCACCCAACACACATGTGATGTCACCCAACACACATGTGATGTCACCCAGCACTCACGTGATGTCACCCAGCACACACGTGATGTCACCACTGCACACATGTGATGTCACCCAGCACACACGTGATGTCACCCAGCACACACGTGATGTCACCACTCCACACAGGTGATGTCACCACTGCACACATATGATGTCACCACTGCACACATTTGATGTCACCACTGCACACATTTGATGTCACCACTGCACACATGATGTCACCCAGCACTCACCACTGCATGACCACAGCGCTGTAGGACCTTCCAGATGTAGAGGTCACAGTCCCACACTTACCCACTGGGGACATCTCCGGGACCCGGGCGGAGTACGGCCCGTCTAGGAACTTGGGCTCGTTGTCGTTGATGTCCTGGACCTTGATGACAAACTCGGACTCAGGTTCTACGGGCAGATTGGTCTCCCGGCTCCGGGCCTGGGCTCTGAGGGTGTAGTATGGCTGCTCCTCACGGTCCAGTCGCTTGGTGGCGTGGATGTCACCCGTGTTCTCGTCGATGGTGAAGATTGATGTGGCGCCCTCCCCGTTCAGCACGTACTTCACCCGCCCTTCGCCTTTGTCCACGTCGGAGTGCAGCTACGGGGGAGGGGTGGGGGGAGAAAGGGAGAATGGGGGAGAGAGCAGGCTATAATTCAATGCAGTGCAACACATTGTAATATATCTACGGTCCAGACTTATCTACGGTCCAGACGTATCTACGGTCCAGACGTATCTACGGTCCAGACTCATCTACGTTCCAGACTCATCTACGGTCCAGACGTATCCACGGTCCAGACTCATCTACGGTCCAGACTCATCTACGTTCCAGACTCATCTACGTTCCAGACGTATCTACGGTCCAGACGTATCTACGGTCCAGACGTATCTACGGTCCAGACATATCTACGGTCCAGACATATCTATGGTCCAGACGTATCTACGGTCCAGACGTATCTACGGTCCAGACGTATCTGCGGTCCAGACTCATCTACGTTCCAGACTAATCTACGGTCCAGACATATCTACGGTCCAAACTTATCTACGGTCCAGACTTATCTACGCTCCAGACTCATCTACGGTCCAGACTCATCTACGGTCCAGACAGATCTACGGTCCAGATTTATCTACGGTCCCGACTCATCTACGGTCCAGACTTATCTATGGTCCTGACTTTTGACTTTCCTCTATTTTCCACGGTCTCAACTACTGCTGAGCCCTGTGTTACAACAATATCAACACAAACTAAATGAAAATCACACATACATTAAAAAAGACCGTCACAATTGACTATGAAAATATCATTTATATAACATTTAAAATACAGAAATAACATTATTATGATGGTCATCGGCACAACAGAATTTGGAACTCTTTGCCAGTCATGCCACTAATCTAGATTATATATTTCTCTAACGTCAAATTCAGAATTAGTTACAAAATTGAATGGTAAAGTTCCAAAAAGTGAACGGTAAAATCTGCGAAAAATCCTGATTAGTATTTCAGAGAAATGTGTACATCCAGTTAGAAAGCTTCACAAAAGAATTGCTTTCGTGGAAAACATGCAGTATTTTAAACTATTTAAAGGTAAAATCCCACTCTCCCCAGTCCAAAGTCCAACCATATGGATATTACTTTTTTAGAGAACATGAAAGCAAAGAATGTTACAATAATTAATTCATTCCATATCACTAATATTGAATAATCCCAAAGTTCCGTTAAAATGGTTTGATCTGGTTTTTTAAAGACATACTGTAGAAAAACCCTGCTGAGAGCGAGTGTGTGTTGACACAATCCAATAGTTCACACCTCTGTCTCTTCAAAATCAGTTCATTTCTGGAATACATGAATACCAATTGGCCTCTCTGGTCTTGTACGTCTTGTTAATAAGCACAATATATCAGTGTTTACAACACGGCTCACTTCTCATTTCTCAGGTAGCACTCCAGGTGCCCCAGTTTCCCCATATCTGTTTCTTATTTATCGGAGGTGGTTTAACCCAGGCGGATTTGCATACTTCGATATGTGCGCCCGGACTCAAACTTCGCTCGTCATTACCTGGGATTTTATTCACCACGGAGTTGCCGTACCTGGCGCTAAAATGCAAATGCCGGCCGACGAGTCTATTTCAAATCTGACTCGCTACGTGGGGGAGTTGTTAGAAAGCATCGCACTGTTTTTCATATCGACCTGGGAATTACGGAGATTTATAATAACTCCGTGCTATTAATAAAAGTGTTTTATGTTGATGAAAAAACAACATGTAATGGGCCTGTGGGTGTCTTTGGGTCTGTTTGCATTTCTCAACGGAGAATTATTGTAAATACAATCCTTTCATGATTATAATGTGTGTCGTGAGAAATCTCACTATATATTTTCAAACAGGAAGTCCCTGGTGGGGTTCTCCCAGCCCGGCTCGTTTACACCTCGCCTCCCAGCGCTTCTTTTCCTCTGGCTGAAAATCTTTATTTAATGGGGGTCTCTCGAGGGCCCTGGGCCACAAAACCGGGGGCTTTCATTTTTTCTCCACTTACATTGAAACCACATTTTTTCCAGGTCCTCAATCTAACCCTCTTTAGACTGAAGAGCACCAGGGAGTCTGTCTGTGTGTTTGCGTTGTGTGTGTTTGTGTGTGTGTGTATGTGTGTCTGTTGTGCTGTGTTTTGTAGCAGGTTTGTACTTGAAATGAATTGACAGGCAAATAAATATTGCATGATACATTGCTGAGGCAATTCACAGTGTTCAGTTCAGCGATGCACCACATAGAGTACCACACTGGCAATGCATCATGGGAGATAATAAACAATCAAACAACAATAAACATTGGTAACAAAGTGTGTGGTTGGGTACTCCAGGTCCAGGGTCGCGTTGGGCAAGGCCAAATGAGCCAAGAAAATAAATGCATGTCCCCTGATAATAACAATAGTGAACACAATTTAAATCCTCCTCCCGCCCAGGAAGGAACTCCTTTCTTACTCCCTCTGTGTTGAGATCATCTGTGTGTACAAGGTTTTGAACCGAGGTGAAACGCCTTCACCTCCATAGGCAGCGTCTTTAAGCCCTGAGTAACAACTAATCTCTGCGACTGAGCTTGATGATAATTTCTAAATGACCGCCCGTAGCTGCTTAAGTTGCACTCTCCTGGTGCATCATGGGATACCAGGTGAAGGAATCTATCCTCTCATGTCCTCACTGTCCTCACTGTCCTCATTGCAGCGACAAGTCCTTTAATCTCCATGTAACATCTAAAAGTGTGGAACTCCTCAGACGCTGCACAATAAACTCGGTGCCCATATCAATTAAATACCTAATTTTACAGATACATACTTAACTGGACAATAAACATGTGTGAACAATATACATTATATGTTTTTGAGAAATATATAGAGATATATATCATGAGCTGGTTTTATCAATCTTCATCCATTCCTCTTCTCAAGTTAGACACGAGTTACAAACACATCTCTATACCTTCAGGATAATCAGATCCTAATACTGCTACTTTAACCAGAGTCAGAAATACGTCCATAGAGAAGGAAGATTTGACATGATGCTGGGAGTTTTGTCTTTGCTATCTTCCCTAGTCATCTCTTCGCATCTCTCAGCATCACTCAGGAGTGTGTGTCCAACAGACCGATTTTCGGATACAGAACGCTTGTAAAGATGTTTATCTCCGGTCACTAGTCTGCCACACTCCCAAAAGAAATAGAAAACCGGGGGTTCGTAATAACATTTGTGAAGAAAACACGCTTCCACATTCCAGCGCTCATTAAGATCCGGTTTTATAGTGTAAACTAGTATTCCGTTGTCTGCAGATTTCCTGTCCACGCTAGATTATATGTTATCATGAGCAGAAATGTCCCGCGGGGAGAAAAGCGTCATCTACTCATCTTATCTCTCATTAACAGGTCCAAATTAACATAATGACATTGTAATGAAGTGGCTTTTTGATTTGATGTGCAAATTTTAATTAATTCCCCCGAATCGACAGAATGGAACGGATATTGACCCCTGAACTCACTGTAAACATCTAACGCCCCGGAATGAGCCAAAAACAATTACCTCATTAAATTATTATGATCAAGTCCCATATTTACTCCAGGTCATGTAGACGCAGACAGCCAGACAATATATCAATGTGTGTGTGTCTATCAAACTTACCATATTATAATAGTAATATAATAATTTAATAATATAATATTTTCCACCGGTAAACGCCAGTTATCGAGGGCTGATTACAACAAAACTTGCTCATGTATTTATGTTACGGATACAGGTATTATGTGTGTATTTGTGTTTCCTCAGTCCTAATCACAGGTGTCCCGTATGTTCCTGATTGGTCGCTCATTAGGGTGTCTCACCTGTCAGTCGTTGTTCCATTGTTCAGGTGGACCAATCAGTGGACACTCCTCCTGATCCTGTGTAGTATTACCCAATCACATCACACCTCCCTTTGTTTAGAAACCCAGTCAGTAGTGTTTCCACCCAGACTCGTTCACACTCTCAGTGACTTGCCCACATATACAGGACACATGGAGGTAACAGACCTTTTCTGTAAGACATAGATAAGATGTTTATTACATCACACACCACATCGCTTGGCTGTTACGTCTCGCCTCGTCCGGTTTTATGTGAGTATATATTGCTGTGTCTTATTTCATGTTGTCACTGTGTAGTCTGCTGTTTGTGCCAGGGATGGGATACCTAGCCAAGTTGCCCTTGGGCTTACAATTACCATAGGAAAACTTTGTCTAAGTACACTAGTTAGTAGTTAATGGCAGGCCACCCGGCCATCCATTTTTTTAATATATATAATTTCTTTCTTTGGGTCTGGCTCAGACCATTTTTCCTAAAAAGTTCACAAATTTTCTATGTAAAACGGCAGTGTGGGTTGTCTTGTCAGTGTATTTTGTTACTTTTTGTAATTACAATAATTATTCATGTCACACTCGAGACGTTAAAGCCAGCCCCACCTCCCCCTATATAAAGGCTAGCCCCACCTCCCCCTATATAAAGGCTAGCCCCACCTCCCCCTATATAAAGGCTAGCCCCACCTCCCCCTATATAAAGGCTAGCCCCACCTCCCCCTATATAAAGGCTAGCCCCACCTCCCCCTATATAAAGGCTAGCCCCACCTCCCCCTATATAAAGGCTAGCCCCACCTCCCCCTATATAAAGGCTAGCCCCACCTCCCATTATATAAAGGCTAGCCCCACCTCCCACTATATAAAGGCTAGCCCCACCTCCCACTATATAAAGGCTAGCCCCACCTCCAACTATATAAAGGCGAGCCCCACCTCCCCCTATATAAAGGCGAGCCCCACCTCCCCCTATATAAAGGCTAGCCCCGCCTCCCATTATATAAAGGCTAGCCCCACCTCCCACTATATAAAGGCTAGCCCCACCTCCCCCTATATAAAGGCTAGCCCCACCTCCCCCTATATAAAGGCTAGCCCCGCCTCCCACTATATAAAGGCTAGCCCCGCCTCCCACTATATAAAGGCTAGCCCCACCTCCCACTATATAAAGGCTAGCCCCACCTCCCACTATATAAAGGCTAGCCCCACCTCCCACTATATAAAGGCTAGCCCCACCTCCCCTATATAAAGTCTAGCCCCCCTCCCCCTATATAAAGGCTAGCCCCGCCTCCCCTATATAAATAAATAAAGGCTAGCCCCGCCTCCCCTATATAAAGGCTAGCCCCGCCTCCCCCTATATAAAGGCTAGCCCCACCTCCCACTATATAAAGGCTAGCCCCACCTCCCACTATATAAAGGCTAGCCCCACCTCCCACTATATAAAGGCTAGCCCCACCTCCCACTATATAAAGGCTAGCCCCACCTCCCACTATATAAAGGCTAGCCCCACCTCCCCCTATATAAAGTCTAGCCCCGCCTCCCCCTATATAAAGGCTAGCCCCGCCTCCCCCTATATAAAGGCTAGCCCCGCCTCCCCTATATAAAGGCTAGCCCCGCCTCCCCCTATATAAAGGCTAGCCCCGCCTCCCCCTATATAAAGGCTAGCCCCGTGCCTGCCAGCCCACATCAATTACCCCGACTACTGTCTGTTTCCCCCTCGACGAGTGTACCCGCTCAACAGCACATAAACCCTCCCATCCAATCAGGGGCGTCGAAATGAGCGTCAGCTCCTGACTGATGGGCTTGTCGCCGGTCGGGTTTGGCCGGCCGCCCTCGCAGACGGCCCGTGGAATTTTGCTTTGGCAAATTCAATTACGGCGGCAGAGAGCGAGAGCTGACGGATGCCGTACAGATGGCAGCACTAATTGAATAGTTAGGCTCAATCATTCCCCGTTATTTAAAGGGACGTTGTGTGGAACATGTGGGAGAGTATGGCTTAATATTTCAACAATACACCACCCAATACTAGCACTATCTAATGCTAGCGATTTGGACATGCTAACGTTTTATGAAACAATCTTACAGCCACACTAATGGACAACCATGAGGTTGTTAGTGGTTAAAACCCTAGCTGAAAGAAGGTGTTGTCTAGAAGAATAGGGGAGAAATACAGACAATACCAGCTGTCTGAACGAAATGCACTAATATGGAGTGGATAATGACTAACAAAAAAATACAGAATTACGTAATGAACAAAATGAGTTAAATGCAGCCTTCTTGCAATCTCACCCTAAAAACAAAGGTGCCTAATCTTAGCAGAGTGCTATTTAGGTCACGGGGATTTGGTGTCACTTTGGTGTCACTGCTTCTGATTGTTTTATGTTTCCTTTTCTATTTAGGTGAGTGGAGTGCTTTTTGGATGCGTTGGTAAATTTAGTAGCTGCTATTTAGCGCACTTTATTTTCCATTTCATGTTTTTCATTCAGGTTTTATCCTTTTTTGTCTGTAAAAATCCCCAAGAATGTGATCCAGGCTCTGTTTTGGCTCATTTCTGCACTCTTAACCAAGCAGGACATGACAGTGGGAAAACAGGAAAACCGTTGCTGGTCATTTGTCTCTGAATCTGACTTTGCTCTTTGGCCAGTTGGTCAGGTCACGACCCAGTCCCTCCACGAGGCCGTTACAATGCCAGAGGGTTGTGTTCTCAAAGCCCACATCGGGGCCAGAAGGAAATAAATATGACAGCGTATCTACTCACTCACTAACGTATTTCCGCTCTGGATCAAAGAATCGGTTCATAGACTGAAATGGGATTGAGGATCATAGCTTCGTGGTGATTTTGAGAAGACACTGTGGTCCAGAAACGAGAAGCTCTGGCGCCAGGAGGCACTTCTATGGTAAATAATTGTTTTGCACTGCAGTAGAGGAGCATGGCCCCGTTTGATTTGGCTCTCACTGGTTTACTTAGAGTTACGATCTACACAAGTTTATTTGGGGTTCATTGGATGTTTGACATTAACTGTATCATATATTGCGGGGTCCATGTTCTCCATCAGCACCAGTATGCATTTAAAAACACAGATATTGATGTTTATTTATTCTACGTTTCCTTGTATATTTCTCCCCTCTGACTTCAAAACACCCCGGAGCTTTCTATAGCTTATTGTGTTGTGTTGAGAGGAGAGGGGGGTTGGGGGGTTGTGCAGACCCAGAGAGAGGGACATGAGGGAGAGAGAGAGATAGGGGAGAGAAGAGAGACCCAGAGATATGGGAGAGAGAGAGATAGAGATAGAGAGAGACCCAGAGATAGAAGGGGAGAGAGAGACCCAGAGATAGAAGGGGAGAGAGAGACCCAGAGATAGAAGGGGAGAGAGAGACCCAGAGATAGAAGGGGAGAGAGAGACCCAGAGATAGAAGGGGAGAGAGAGACCCAGAGATAGAAGGGGAGAGAGAGACCCAGAGATAGAAGGGGAGAGAGAGACCCAGAGATAGAAGGGGAGAGAGAGACCCAGAGATAGAAGGGGAGAGAGAGACCCAGAGATAGAAGGGGAGAGAGAGACCCAGAGATAGAAGGGGAGAGAGAGACCCAGAGATAGAAGGGGAGAGAGACCCAGAGATAGAAGGGAGAGAGACCCAGAGATAGAAGGGGAGAGAGACCCAGAGATAGAAGGGGAGAGAGACCCAGAGATAGAAGGGGAGAGAGACCCAGAGATAGAAGGGGAGAGAGACCCAGAGATAGAAGAGGAGAGACCCAGAGATAGAAGAGGAGAGACCCAGAGATAGAAGGGGAGAGAGACCCAGAGATAGAAGGGGAGAGAGAGTTGGCTTTAAATTTAAGGGCCTCTTCTTCATCTCACTTCTCGCTCTTTGTTCATAACATCTAACAATAAAAGACAGATCCAGGGCGGGAATTGGCTCCCGCTGATTCTCTGTGAGCTCAGGTGGAAAAGCAGCACCTTCCCTTTTCATCATTTCATTTCCTGTGTGTCAGAGGGCCCCCCCACCCCACAACCCCCCACCTCCCCACAACCCCCCATCCCCATACAGACTGAACACAACGCCTCTGGTAATTAAGAACACTGAAGAAAAATATGTGAAAGATCCAAAGGAATTATCCCGACACACCAGCGGGTTCTGAGCAAGCCGGGGTTCAATTACTATTTGAAGTGTTTGGTACTCGCTGACCCGGGCATGATTCAGCTCGCTTGGCATTCTTGTTCTGGGAGGGGGAGGTGGGGGGCGGGGTGATTATTATATTATTTATCGGCTGGACTTTTGTATGCTCACACTCTAATTACTGCGTACCCCTTCCTCGTTTCGGGTTATATTTTACCAGTAGAATGTATGAAAGCCTCACGAGTGCTATATAAATGTAAATTGTAATGCTTTATGGCGGCGTCTCTATTCAGGGGAAATCCAGAGCCTTTTCCCCTTTTATATCATTGTGTCATTAGAATCAGAAACGTGTGCTCATATCGTTCTCTGCACATGAAGAGCCGTGCTGGCTGGAATAAAAAGACCTTGTTCATTCCACAGCCACCAGCCCGGCCCACCCATCCAATTATATGGAAAACAGACTATTCATTTTCCCCATTATTAGATTGCACGAGCGAGCACGCACGAGCGCGCACGTGTGTGTGTGTACGCGTCCGTGCGTGCGTGCGGCTCGCACGTGTGTCGTGGTTTCTCTGCGAGCGAGAGAGAGAGAGACAGAGAGAGAGCAGCGGCGGGTGTTTGCGGTGTGTCGCTGAAAGGCGAGCCAGGAGAAAGTGGCGGTCATTGCCAACCTGATGACTTTCATCTGCTGCGCTGATAAACGTCTGTGGCAGAGCCGTCCAGGGACCCGGGGGCGAGATTAAAAGACACGCTGTTGCATTTCATTAACAAACACATGTTCGGAATCACTCCAAAGAGGATTTGGGCCGGACGGGGAGGGGAGGCGGGCTCCCGTCGGTCCGGAACATGAAACAAACTACGGGGCACCGGTTCTTTACCAAACCACCGTCTCGGTCTGTTTGATTTCCCCAGTTTTTTCCGACGGCATTTTATGTGGTGAGAGCGAAAGTGGGAACAGACCCGGGAGCAGCCGGGAACGCCAGTATGAGGTCCCGCTTTCATTTAATGACACACTATTTACTGGTAGCTGAATGGGGGCCCCTGGTCCAGCGCTGGATTTAGCCAAACTCTGGTGCTTGTGTGGTGTCGAAGGGGGTGACAAAAGAGGAGTTAAGCCATCTGGCTCTCGTTACAAACCCCGTCAAACCTTTGGGTAGGTTGGGGTTCTGCTAGCGTGGTCAGTGAACAGGAAAATGCTAATGGATCTCAAGAGTGGCCCGGTGCGTTCCCTGGTCCAATATCTCCTCCCTGGCTTCTGAGGATCCACTCCAATTAAACCCAAATTTGAGGGGCTTTTTCTGGGGAGCAACCCTGCAAACAGCATGGAGGATGGGGGAAGACGCAGTTAGCTTAAGCTGCCATGCTGCACTGGTGTAAATGTAGAGCAGTGGATGGGATACTTGTGGAGTTTTATAACAAACTGCAAAAGTAGTGGGGCATACAGTGACCATGCAGTGACCATGCAGTGACCATGCAGTGACAATGCAGTGACCATGCAGTAACAATACAGTGTCCATGCTGTGACTATACAGTGACAATGCAGTGACCATGCAGTGTCCATGCAGTGACCATGCAGCGACCATACAATGAATATACAGTGACAATGCAGTGACCATGCAGTGACCACGCAGCGACCATCCAATGAATATACAGTGACAATGCAGTGACCATGCAGTGACCATGCAGCGACCATACAATGAATATACAGTGACCATGCAGTGACCATGCAGTGACCATGCAGTGACCATGCAGTGACAACGCAGTGACCATGCAGTGACAATACAGTGTCCATGCTGTGACTATACAGTGACAATGCAGTGACCATGCAGTGTCCATGCAGTGACCATGCAGCGACCATACAATGAATATACAGTGACAATGCAGTGACCATGCAGTGACCACGCAGCGACCATCCAATGAATATACAGTGACAATGCAGTGACCATGCAGTGACCATGCAGCGACCATACAATGAATATACAGTGACCATGCAGTGACCATGCAGTGACCATACAGTGTCCATGCAGTGACTATGGAAACATCAAGCACCACAGAAGTTCCACGCGAAGTTGACTCTATCTTATGCTTTATGGATCCGACGGGAAAATGCCCCTAAATGCCCAGCGCACCAATTAACTGCTAGAGTCTCGGGCTGTGTTACCAAGCCGTTCCATTCTGTAGAAGACGCAGCTGAGTTAATAAGGGATTGGAATGCCTACCCCCTCAGAGACTTTTATCTCTCCTTCAGGCGTCGTGCTTATCTGCAATAACTGCCGATATTACTTAGCGCCCCCATGAGAACCGGAGGGTGCATGGTTTATTTATCCAAGCGGGGTCACAAACGAGGCTCTGGTCGCTTATTAAGGCTGATACATCACTGTGTACGGCCCCGTGTGTTACGTCTAACGGAGAGGCCCCGTGTGTTACGCCAAACGGAAAACCCCCTTGTGTTACGTCTAACGGAGAGGCCCTGTGTGTTACGTCAAACGGAGAACCCCCTTGTGTTACGTCTAACGGAGAGGCCCTGTGTGTTACGTCTAACGGAGAGGCCACCTGTGTTACGTCTAACGGAGAGGCCCCGTGTGTTACGTCTAACGGAGAGGCCCCGTGTGTTACGTCTAACGGAGAGGCCCCGTGTGTTACGTCTAACGGAGAGCCTCCGTGTGTTACGTCTAACGGAGAGGCATTGTGGGTTACGTCTAACGGAGAGGCCCCGTGTGTTACGTCTAACGGAGAGGCCCCGTGAGTTACGTCTAACGGAGAGGCCCCGTGTGTTACGTCTAACGGAGAGGCCCCGTGAATGTTGATTCTGGTTGCCGATTCAGAGACCCAGCTTGGCCTCGGCCAATCAGGAGGGGTTCAGATGAATCACTGAGTCACATGCTCCAATAAGATGGATGACATCCGATCTCACGTAGTGAAGTCTGAAAATAGTAGTGGTGATCATTCAGTCCGAGGATTAGAGTACTGTGGAACCGCCATACAGAAATTTAGTCCTGGTGCTGGCCTGGTGCTGGCCTGGTGCTGGGCTAACTGCGCTAACACGGCATAGAAGCTTCCAGACCGTTGGCCACTAGGTAGGGAAGCCCAGATAATTCGAATCCACAGCAGTTTAAAACATATATTCAATAACCAAACCCAGTTTAAGGTATGAAAACACTACAGTTTATATTATTATCTATTATATATAGTGTACCAAAGCGTTAGGAAAGATATAACATACTGTTGTAAATTGGCTGTCAACCACCATCAATAAAAAGTGCCTGGAATAAAATAGGAAATATATGAAACGCCCCCAACTGTGAGAGCTGTACAAGCCATTACATGAATTCACAGATCCACTACCATTTGCCACCGTTCGTTATAAGTAAGTATCTAGTGCAAAAGGTCCAATATGAACCGGCACAGTGGAACATCCCTCTGGTCTCATTTGTGGAATTAGAAAACTCCACAGATGAAAGTGAATGTCTTATCTTGCAGTGTGAAGAGGTCCCATTAGACTGGTGGATAATGACTACGCTAAGACATTAAATTACCTTATTACTATACTTTATACTGCATAGTCATTTTTCAATAGTCCACTATCATTTTTACGTTTGCTAACAAAGAAAGAAAGCGATATCTGCGAAATACATCTTCTTCAGAACCACGAGTCATTATTTGCACTTTGAGTCCTTTTCTTCAGACACTTTTTGGTGTATTAGAAATGAACATGTGTGTGATCTGTAGAAATGTGAATTAGATAGGCCCCGAGGTGACAGACTGTAAGACTCTTATGAAAAATAGTTTGAAAAGCTGACACAATTTGTACTATTATTGCTCTAATTATTACGAATATTATTAAACTTATCATTCGGGAAGATTCCAATTGGAAGAGTCCAATGTGTCTTCATTGGGGCAGTTTTTTATTTATTTATAGTTCTACATGACGTTTAAATTTTGGCCATTTTTTTATTTTTATTTTTCTTATTGAATTGTTCACGTTATGGGGCACATTAAAGGTGGAACACGTTCTGACAGGATTTATCTTTGTCTCATGTTTTATATCGCCTGTATCTCTTTTTTATAATTTTTTAAACATCTGCAGGGGGTCATTTGTCAGTGATTGTTTGCGCTCAGTGGAAGTGTGCTAAATAATATTAACCTATTTACATTTATTCATACAGGGAAGTCAAACTGAGACCTAGGTCTCCTTTACAATGGCAGTTGTAAAGAACAAAGTAAAATAAAAGTGAACAAATTAAAAAAGACATATGAAAAATACCCTTGTATATGCTGAAGTGCGCGTGAATTCAAAAGAAAACATTACACTGCCTGATTCCCCTCTCATTCATTTCCGCTGAACACACTTCAGAGACTCACAAGCGGTCGTGTGTACGGCTCTGACGCAGTGACCTCTCCCTTTTCTCGACGGCAGACATCGATTAGCGTGCAGGTCAGACCCGATTCAAACAAATCCAGTGTGAGAGTCGCGACGGAAAAAAGAAACGTGCTAAAAATAACCCCGGTATTCTCAAACAAACGAGACCCGTTCGTCGGTATGCCAACGCCATCTGTACATGACGAGATCTGTGTGAATACTGGAAGCACTTGGAAGATAAAGGACGCCTTTGATGGCGATGAACTCGTCAGCGTCGATACGGCTGGCTTGGAGTATCACGCTCACGTTCCAGCGGGCCCTTTGATACAGTCACTCTTACGCTTTCCTTTCAGATCGTGAGCGGGAGGAAAAAGGAGCTCTAGGAAAATGTCACCGCTTAAATGCCGTTGCTACGTCTCCATTCTGTACCCTATGGCGAAGACGATTACGAGATGGGAATAATCGCGTCGATTGTTGCGGTGCCCTGTGTCACAACCGTTAAGTGATTGGACCTCCCTGCTGCCGAGCAGAGCTTTACAATGTTTCCGATTTGCCATCTCATTACCATTCCACAATTATTATTGAACATTATAACTACTGGTAGTATTGTAATTACCTGGGTTGCCCGAGGACACCCTAACCACAATTCTAACAAGGTGCCGGTCGACATGGTTTGTTCCGGAATGTTCTACATAAATAAACACGTCGTTGGTTGGATATTTGAATGAAATGTTCACTTCCATTGTACGACAACACTTCCATTGCCTCAGGAGTTTATAAAGCCAGACTTTAGTTTTTCGGTTCAGCTGGCACAATTTATTACACATATTTCACGACTCCATCTTGAATGTTCACTACCCTGATTTGTTGTTGATTTTCAGGTGGCGTTCACTGACGTTCTGCTCATGAGGATAGAACATTTTCAAAATAAAAGCCTTGTGCCGGTTGGATTTGTTTCTGTGTGTATTTGCGAAAACCTTTAATCCTTTAAAAATGTCTACCGAATTAGTTTTTTTGACGTTTTCAAACGTTCTCTGCTGTTCATATGGTATTGGCATCCTGTAAAATATTAGTAACACTTCACCATGTGACTGTTGAAGTGCCAGCCTCGCCCACATGTACCATCTCAGGGACGGTCGACCTGTAGAAAGACAACCCAGCAGACGAAACTCTTACCTTGCCCACGTAAAGTGGCTCATCGCCTGTGTACTCCTCCAGCACGAAGAACTGGTTCCACACCCAGCTGCGCTTATGTCTTTGGTGTGCCCCCCCTTTGCTGCTCCTATGGTACGTCCCGGCCCGAGGCAGGGGCACTGAGTTAAAGGTGAGGGCGGAGCAGCCCATCTCCCAAAAGGGTACGAACAGTGCAGTCAACACACTAACAGCACCCCACATTGGGGGACAGTTCAGTCTCATTGTTGCCAAAAAATATACGTAAAAAAAATGTGTGTGAAGATAAGTCCTCCTCACGGTGATTTTATGGTTTTAACTGAAATAACCGTCAGTTAAAATATTGACTGTTTCCTTCTGCAGACAAGCGGAAGCTGGTGTGGTTTCTTGCCAAAACGTCAGAACATGTGGCTATGACCGTGAAAAGGTGTCCTTCAGACCGGTGGTTGATAATTGAAGCCTATCAAGGAGAAAGTGGGAAAGCAGTAGAGAGAGAGGGTAAGAGAGGAAGATGGAGGGAGAGGGAGGGAGAGAGAGATGAGAGAGGGAAAAAGAGGAGTGGAGACAAATATAAATGGTTAGAAATGAACATTATCACGCCAGAGCAGAGTTCTGCACGGGTCCATTTTTGGAGACCCGCCCCCGCCCGTACCCGCAAAGTTCAGCATCAGATCCGACCCGTCACCCGTGATAATATCAAAATGAAATCCGCACCCGCCCAGACCCGTTAATATTTGGCCGGTTACCCGACCTGTGCTCGCGATAAATCACACACGCTAAAATCATTCCAATTAAAGTGTTTTATTTTTTTAAGCTGTGGAAAAGTCTCTCTCACTCGCAGCACTCGATGCTGGGATGGAGAGAACATTCCGCGCAATCATTTCCAGGTTTGGAAATGATTTCGCATGCTCCTTCCACCACAACAAAACATCGAAAGGATCCCCCTTGGGTGGCTTACATTCTATGTATGCATGGACCTAGTCCTCGGGCGGCGCAGTGGTGGTGACGTGATGGGTCCGGTCAAATGTCATACCGTTGTTTTGTAACCTATGTGTAATGGTAATTTAGATTTTAGACATACAAATATTGCAATTTTTTTCTTCCGCGCTACTACCCGCCCGCAAAGATTTAATTATCCGCCCGCATCCCCGCCCGTGAATTTTAGGAATGTCACAATCCACCCGTTTTGACCACTTTTATGCGGGTACCCGACCCGTTGCAGGACTCTGCGCCAAAGTATCTGACAATGAGCAGTAATAAAGACATATTGAAACCACAAGTGCTTTCAAGACAAACATGCGCAGGTCCTGATAACTATTACAGAACCATCGGTTGGTTAAAATACATTTAGTATCACACGATGAAGTGAACCTGTCCTTCAAAGTGATTAAAACCTTCACGGCCGCAGACCCAAAAAACAAAGTCTTCAATAGGTCACTTCCTTGGAGACGCTCAACGGAACGGTGACAGTGTTGTAACTCAGAGACGCTCAACGGAATGGGGACAGTGTTGTAACTCAGAGACGCTCAACGGAACGGGGACAGTGTTGTAACTCAGAGACGCTCAACGGAACGGTGACAGTGTTGTAACTCAGAGACGCTCAACGGAACGGGGACAGTGTTGTAACTCAGAGACGCTCAACGGACTGGGGACAGTGTTGTAACTCAGAGACGCTCAACGGAACGGGGACAGTGTTGTAACTCAGAGACGCTCAACGGAACGGGGACAGTGTTGTAACTCAGAGACGCTCAACGGAACGGGAACAGTGTTGTAACACAGAGACTCTCAACGGAACGGGGACAGTGTTGTAACTCAGAGACGCTCAACGGAACGGGGACAGTGTTGTAACTCAGAGACGCTCAACGGAACGGGGACAGTGTTGTAACTCAGAGACGCTCAACGGAAGGGGACAGTGTTGTAACTCAGAGACGCTCAACGGAACGGGGACAGTGTTGTAACACAGAGACTCTCAACGCAACGGGGACAGTGTTGTAACACAGAGACTCTCAACGCAATGGGAACAGTGTTGTAACACAAGAGACGCACAACGGAACGGGGACAGTGTTGTAACACACAGACGCTCATCCGAACGGGGGCAGTGTGGTAACACAGAGACGCACAACGGAACGGAGACAGTTTTGTCACTTGTAACTCAGAGCCCTCTCGACCTACGGCACAGATTTCCTCTGAGAGTTTTGTTTGCTCATATCGAAATCAGCCCTCATTGCCTCCAGGTGACTAAGCTCACAGTGTATCCGGCGCAAATGGGATGTGTGAGGAAGGGGCACCTGCCCCTGAAAAGGCTTTGTTTGCATATGCTGTAAGACGTGTTTGAGCATATTGTGCCTGTGGTCAGATAGACGTGAGGAGGAAAGACCTCCCAACAGAGCAGTAGTGTTGGCTGAGCATGTAGCATGTCGGTTTTATAGGTCTGTGCATTTAGATGGTCGAGGATTAGGGAGGACACAATGCCTCTACACAGTCACAGTTGGCTGGGGTTGGATGTACCCCAGCTCTAAGGGTGGAGGTGGCTGGGTGTGCTTGGTTGAAATGTATCGATTGTTACTGTGTGTACAACTACATCCTATATAACTAGTGTTACTGTGTGTACAACTACATCCTATATAACTAGTGTGTGTACAACTACATCCTATATAACTAGTGTTACTGTGTGTACAACTACATCCTATATAACTAGTGTTACTGTGTGTACAACTACATCTTATATAACTATAAACTACTTTGTGTGCGACTGCATCTTAAGTATCCATGAATTACTTTGTGTGAAACTACATCCGATTGTTTTTCAAATATTTTTAAAAACGAGAATAATTTGCACAGATGTCCCAAGACTCGTAACTTGGTTTAATATCGTAGGAACCACCCACGAGGACACGCCTCACCTGTGCTAGGGAAGGCACGCTAACGCCAACACTGACATTTGACAACTCAAAATCTCAATCTTAAATTCACCGATTTAGTGACCAACATTAGCATTTATCTACGGTGTGTAAAGACTGTGGAATCTGTGACCCTCACGTGCCTGCTGCCATTTCAACTTTGCGCTCCTGAATTCACGGTACTACACGCAGTTTTCAAGGACGGGTCTGCCAGAGATTGTACAAAAGCTTTGCGGCTATACTTAAGGACGTCCTCAAGGTCCAGGCGTACATTCATTTGTGATTTATTTTTCCGTGACAGCGGATCAGGTGATTTGCTGCGGGCTTGCCTAACAGAAACCTGTTTGTCCTCTGTCATTTCATAGAGGAAAGACACATAATAAGTGTTTGGGACAGAAAGAGAGTAGAATAGAGAGAAAGAGAGAGAGAGAGAGAGGTGGGAGCATCCAAAACCCTGACGCTTTGTGTTTTACTCTGAGCTTCACCTACGGAAATGGCAGCCAACGTGTCTGTGTGCTCCCCTCAGTCGGAAACCTTGTGGGCGCGTTACACTTCGCGGCAACAACCAAAGAAAATAAAGGGAATTAAAGATGTGTATGACCTTCGGCATTACAGCAGATCTCGCACGTTCCTCTTCCCTTTCCTGGATCTGACTAAATCTTTTTTGCTCCCCTATAGACCAATCAAATTAGATATGTTCACATTAGATTGTTTCCTGAGAGCTGATCTGATTGGTTAATGGACCAATTAGTGAAGAAATATTCACACCCGAATCAGAATGTATCCTATGGGATAAGTACAGTTCTAGTATTATATTTTCTATAAAGGGGTTAGAAAGAGACATAGAAAGCAAGACACTGTGAAAGGTCTTCATAGTGTGTCTGATGTTGGGATCCAGTGTCTGCTGGTGTTAACTGTCTTATACAGAAGAAAACACTCTTTGGTTTAGGCAATAATAACTTCAGTAACATGCGTTATCAATGTTAACACACAAATACTCTTGTTTCATTACAATGTTTCGTTATCACACGGTTGACAGTCACCTGTTTTTTCCACCAAATTAAAAACTCATACCAATGTTAGACATTGTTACATATAACTACATGAGGTAACTACTCACGGAAGGGGTTAAAACTATTATTCTAACAGGAACAGGCGAACACCTGGTTATTTAAGTGTACGTACTGATGTTTTATTTTTGTCACTACATTTGGGTTACCCCTGCTCGTAAACAGAACAGAAGTGAAGCACATCCTTGCCTTGGCTCCGGTTCTACTACTTGGAAATCTGTAGTCTGCTGAATCAAGAGAGCCAGATTGTATTTAAACCAAAGCCAAAACCAAGGATTATCTAAGTAGAACTACACATTCCTCTGATTTACAATGTTGAACGACACAAACGTAAGACAACAATGTTTTTAGGTGGTTTGTTCTCTGCATTCCTTAGGTTGGCAAGTGAATTGGCAAGCAACACTAACAAATTGTTTGTCGTACACTTCAGTAATAGTAATGTCAATACCAACATGTTTATGTAAGTGGACATAAAAACAATAATAACCCCTTATAATGTATTAATATCAACAACCAAATGTGCTAATACCTGGTTTTATTAAAGACGAACAAGGTAGAAATCTACTTGGCACTCATTATTTTAGGGGTGTGTGTGGAGTCATGACTATTCTGAAATGTTTGATCACGATGAGGGAACAGAATTCATACTGTACTGTTCCCTTTGGAACATGGAATAACTCTCTGTTATACACATGCAGTTTGGCCGCAGACCATTTGGGTTCTATGGAGCACTGTTAGTCGCCTCAAGTTGCTAACTGAAATATCAATGTGCTAATTGTCAGACCTACTTTATAGCTGACATGTATTTTGTGCTAATTGTCAGACCTACTTTATAGCTGACATGTATTTTGTGCTAATTGTCAGACCTACTTTATAGCTGACATGTATTTTGTGCTAATTGCCTGACCTACTTTATAGCTGACATGTATTTTGTGCTAATTGTCAGACCTACTTTATAGCTGACATGTATTTTGTGCTAATTGTCAGACCTACTTTATAGCTGACATGTATTTTGTGCTAATTGTCAGACCTACTTTATAGCTGACATGTATTTTGTGCTAATTGTCAGACCTACTTTATAGCTGACATGTATTTTGTGGTAATTGTCAGACCTACTTTATAGCTGACATGTAATTTGTGCTAATTGCCTGACCTACTTTATAGCTGACAGGTATTTTGTGCTAATTGTCAGACCTACTTTATAGCTGACATGTATTTTGTGCTAATTGTCAGACCTACTTTATAGCTGACATGTATTTTGTGCTAATTGTCAGACCTACTTTATAGCTGACATGTATTTTGTGCTAATTGTCAGACCTACTTTATAGCTGACATGTATTTTGTGCTAATTGCCTGACCTACTTTATAGCTGACATGTATTTTGTGCTAATTGTCAGACCTACTTTATAGCTGACATGTATTTTGTGCTAATTGTCAGACCTACTTTATAGCTGACATGTATTTTGTGCTAATTGTCAGACCTACTTTATAGCTGACATGTATTTTGTGCTAATTGTCAGACCTACTTTATAGCTGACATGTATTTTGTGGTAATTGTCAGACCTACTTTATAGCTGACATGTAATTTGTGCTAATTGCCTGACCTACTTTATAGCTGACAGGTATTTTGTGCTAATTGTCAGACCTACTTTATAGCTGACATGTATTTTGTGCTAATTGTCAGACCTACTTTATAGCTGACATGTATTTTGTGCTAATTGTCAGACCTACTTTATAGCTGACATGTATTTTGTGCTAATTGCCTGACCTACTTTATAGCTGACATGTATTTTGTGCAAATTGCCTGACCTACTTTATAGCTGACATGTATTTTGTGCTAATTGTCAGACCTACTTTATAGCTGACATGTATTTTGTGCTAATTGTCAGACCTACTTTATAGCTGACATGTATTTTGTGCTAATTGTGAGACCTACTTTATAGCTAACATTATTTTGTGCTAATTGTCAGACCTACTTTATAGCTGACATGTATTTTTTGCTAATTGCCTGACCTACTTTATAGCTGACATGTATTTTGTGCTAATTGTCAGACCTACTTTATAGCTGACATGTATTTTGTGCTAATTATCAGACCTACTTTATAGCTGACATGTATTTTGTGCTAATTGTCAGACCTACTTTATAGCTGACATGTATTTTGTGCTAATTG
Organism: Dallia pectoralis; assembly: GCA_029465975.1. NCBI lineage: Eukaryota > Metazoa > Chordata > Actinopteri > Esociformes > Umbridae > Dallia > Dallia pectoralis. The sequence goes on along the minus strand of CM055732.1, from coordinate 2,878,720 downwards.
TCAGACCTACTTTATAGCTGACATGTATTTTGTGCTAATTATCAGACCTACTTTATAGCTGACATGTATTTTGTGCTAATTATCAGACCTACTTTATAGCTGACATGTATTTTGTACTAATTGTCAGACCTACTTTATAGCTGACGTGTATTTTGTACTAATCGGCAGTCAACCTAATGTGACATTTTTGTCATTTGTAATTTTTGTTTCCTTGTGGTGTTTACATTATTTTGTCCACCCACCAGTATTTAGATGAACGCACTGTCAAACACACTATAATTTTGAATCTTCGTATGTTCATTTATCTCTGGAGGAAGTATTAGCCCATCCCTACATAAACCTGTTCACCATTCACTATAGGCTATCTGTTTGTTAACTCTGGAGGAAGTATTAGCCCATCCCTACATAAACCTGCTCACCGTTCACTATAGGCTATCTGTTCGGCAGAGCCAGATGAACGCACTGCCTCAATCATCTATCCAGTCACCCCTCATTCTCTGTCTCCCTCCTGTCTTTTGCTCTCCTTTTCTCTCTCTGCTCCCCTTTCTTTATATTCCTCCCTCTCTCCACCTCCCTCCGTGTCTATCCGTCTCTCTCTCTCTCTCTCTCTCTCTCCCTCTCTCGTCTCTTCATCTCCCTCTCTCTCTCTCTCCCTCTCTCGTCTCTTCATCTCCCTCCCTCTGTCTCCTTTCCCTTCTCCCTCCCCACCCTCTCTCTTTATCTCCCTCCGTCTCTTTTTATCTCCCTCCGTACGTGTCTCCTTTCCCTTCACCCCCTCCCGTTTCTTCTCCCTCTTTATCCGTCTCGTTTCTTACTCTCATCCTACATGCTGCGGCGCTGCTGAGGTGAAGCTTGCATGAAGGGAGAATGTCCTATCTAAACCCTCTAATCTCCTTTATAAGCCTCACTTTGCAGGGAATTACAAGCGCTTAGTAACTGATTAGATATATTCTCTTTATACAGCGTACATTACAGTCTGTTGAATTGACGGAGTAGAGAGTTCCGGAAGAAGGTAAACACAGATATTGACAGTTGGTTCGGGAAATGTCAGCCGAAAATGTTAGATAATGTCTCACTATATGAGTCCTTGCAATGCCAGTCGTAGAGAGTAAAACTATTTGTTGTTGTTGGTTATTAGTCTGAACTATACCTTGGTAGGCACAAATCACATATCTGTTCACTTTCTTCAACCACAAATGTATTTGGCATTTGCTAAAGCAGCTACTTGGGACCATGTCTTAGCCAGCCGCGCCGTCTATAAGCCAGACGTTTGCTGGTGAAGGTAAAGACATCACACTGACCAGTCGTTGGTTACACATATGTGATTGGACACAAAGTGTTTCCTGTGACCGGGAGTCTCCACGGCGTTTTAAAGATGCCCACAATCGTTTTTCCACAGATCTCATTTGGTGATGTGAGAATCCGCACGCTCATTTACGACAACTGCCTGTTACAACGCTGGGAGTTAATGGCGTTGATCTCTGTGCACAAATGGCAACTTTGGTTATTCCACATATTTCTGTTTGACTGTGTAGTCGGTGGGGCTGTACTAGGCACTGGTGGCTGGCTGGTGCTGCCTAATCTCCTAATAAAGTGTCCACCCGTTGCCGAAGCTGTAGAATTAAGGCTCAGCGTGCCGGTTTAATTGAGCCATAAAGTAGAGCATCTGTGATTACGCCACACAGTTGGGGCAAGTCATGTGACACATCTCAGCTGTCAGTCAAACTTAGCAGGAAGCCAGAATGGGTCATAAATACAAGGGTTTGGGAAAGATTCAAGGAGAAAATATGATTAAACAATGTTCACTAGTGAAATAATAATGTTGGGATCTTAATCAAGCACTACATATTGGGGTCTGGTGTGGGGGTGTAATGTGGGGTCTGGTGTGGGGGTGTAATGTGGGGGTGTAATGTGGGGGTGTAATGTGGGGGTCTGGTGTGAGGGTGTAATGTGGGGGTCTGGTGTGGGGGTGTAATGTGGGGGTGTAATGTGGGGGTCTGGTGTGGGGGTGTAATGTGGGGGTCTGGTGTGGGGGTGTAATGTGAGGGTCTGGTGTGGGGGTGTAATGTGGGGTCTGGTGTGAGGGTGTAATGTGGGGTGTAATGTGGGGTCTGGTGTGGGGGTGTAATGTGGGGGTCTGGTGTGGGGGTGTAATGTGGGGTCTGGTGTGAGGGTGTAATGTGGGGGTGTAATGTGGGGTCTGGTGTGAGGGTGTAATGGGGGGTATAATGTGGGGGTCTGGTGTGGGGGTGTAATGTGGGGGTCTGGTGTGAGGGTGTAATGTGGGGTCTGGTGTGGGGGTGTAATGTGGGGGTCTGGTGTGGGGGTGTAATGTGAGGGTCTGGTGTGAGGGTGTAAAGTGGGGTCTGGTGTGAGGGTGTAATATGGGGTTGTAATGTGGGGGTCTGGTGTGAGGGTGTAATGTGGGGGTCTGGTGTGGGGTGTAATGTGGGGGTCTGGTGTGAGGGTGTAATGTGGGGGTGTAATGTGGGGGTCTGGTGTGAAGGTGTAATGTGGGGTCTGGTGTGGGGGTGTAATGTGGGGGTCTGGTGTGAAGGTGTAATGTGGGGTCTGGTTTGGGGGTGTAATGTGGGGTCTGGTGTGAGGGTGTAATGTGGGGGTCTGGTTTGGGGGTGTAAAGTGGGGTCTGGTTTGGGGTGGAATGTGGGGGTGCAATGTGGGGTCTGGTTTGGGGGTGTAATGTGGGGGTGTAATGTGGGGTCTGGTGTGGGGGTGTAATGTGGGGTCTGGTGTGGGGGTGTAATGTGGGGTCTGGTGTGAGGCTGTAATGTGGGGGTCTGGTGTGGGGGTGTAATGTGGGGTCTGTGTGAGGGTGTAATGTGGGGGTCTGGTGTGGGGGTGTAATGGGGGGTCTGATCTGGGGGTGTAATGTGGGGTCTGGTGGGGGTCTGGTGGGGGTCTGGTGTGAGGGTGAAATGTGGGGGTGTAATGTGGGGGTCTGGTTTGAGTGTGTAATGTGGGGGTCTGGTGTGGGGGTGTAATGTGGGGGTCTGGTGTGGGGTTGTAATGGGGGTGTAATGTGGGGTCTGGTGTGGGGGTGTAATGTGGGGGTCTGGTGTCGGGGTGTAATGTGGGGGTCTGGTGTGGGGGTGTAATGTGGGGGTCTGGTGTGAGGGTGTAATGTGGGGTCTGGTGTGGGGGTGTAATGTGGGGGTCTGGTGTGGGGGTGTAATGTGGGGGTCTGGTGTGGGGGTCTGGTGTGGGGGTGTAATGTGGGGGTGTAATGTGAGGGTGTAATGTGGGGGTGTAATGTGGGGGTCTGGTGTGAGGGGTGTAATGTGGGGTGTAATGTGGGGTTTGTGGGGGTGTAATGTGGGGTCTGGTGTGAGGGTGTAATGTGGGGTCTGGTGTGGGGGTGTAATGTGGGGGTCTGGTGTGGGGGTGTAATGTGGGGTGTAATGTGGGGTCTGGTGTGGGGGTGTAATGTGGGGGTCTGGTGTCGGGGTGTAATGTGGGGTCTGGTGTGAGGGTGTAATGTGGGGGTCTGGTGTGGGGGTGTAATGTGGGGGTCTGTGTGAGGGGTGTAATGTGGGGGTCTGGTTTGGGGGTGTAAAGTGGGGTCTGGTGTGGGGGTGGAATGTGGGGGTGCAATGTGGGGTCTGGTTTGGGGGTGTAATGTGGGGTGTAATGTGGGGTCTGGTGTGGGGGTGTAATGTGGGGGTCTGGTGTGAGGGTGTAATGTGGGGGTGTAATGTGAGGGTGTAATGTGGGGGTGTAATGTGGGGTTTGGTGTGGGGGTGTAATGTGGGGGTCTGGTGTGAGGGTGTAATGTGGGGGTCTGGTGTGGGGGTGTAATGTGGGGTCTGGTGTGGGGGTGTAATGTGGGGGTCTGGTGTGAGGGTGTAATGTGGGGGTCTGGTGTGGGGGTGTAATGTGGGGGTCTGGTGGGGGGGTGTAATGTGGGGGTCTGGTGTGGGGGTCTGGTGTGGGGGTGTAATGTGGGGGTGTAATGTGAGGGTGTAATGTGGGGGTGTAATGTGGGGGTCTGGTGTGAGGGTGTAATGTGGGGGTGTAATGTGAGGGTGTAATGTGGGGGTGTAATGTGGGGTTTGGTGTGGGGGTGTAATGTGGGGGTCTGGTGTGGGGGTGTAATGTGGGGTCTGGTGTGAGGGTGTAATGTTGGGTTCTGTAAATTGCCTACTCTGTGCCATCCACACATTAGCTCATAGGATAATATTCTGTCTAGTTCTTCTTGTTCAAAGCAGACTTCATGTAACTCTGGTCCTAGACGTCCCTGGAAAAATATTAAACCCTGTCAATTTGATCACCACAAGAAAAAATATATTCCTGGGTTTACGGCCAAGGTGTAATTTTTAGAATGTCGGGGTTTCTTCTACATTTAGACATTTTGGGTTTAGCGTTAGGGCTTGGTTGATTTAAGATTACAGATTAGAGTTAGCGGATTTAGAATATGGCCATCTGGTCCCCAGAAGGATAGAGAAAACATCTATCCTTGGTGTGTGTGAGCGTGCTGGTGTTTGTGTGTGTGTGTGTGTGTGTGTGTGTGTGTGTGTGTGTGTGTGTGTGTGTGTGTGTGTGTGTGTGTGTGTGTGTGTGTGTGTGTGTGTGTGTGTGTGTGTGTGTGTGTGTGTGTGTGTTTGTGTGTGCGTGCGTGCGTGTGTGTGTGTGTGTGTTTGTGTGAGCGTGCTGTGTGTGTGTGCGTGCCGTGTGTGTGTGTGTGTGTGTGTGCCTGCCGGTGTGTGTGTGTGTGTGTGTCTGTGCAGTGCACGGCTCACAGTGTGAAAGATAAAGGTTATCCGGCTCTGCTAACTAAGGCACTGGTCAGTGTAATGCACTGATCGAGTACAGCTGTCCTTGTTTTATCTTTGCCCTCCTCCAATCTTCTCCACTTTCTCTCCCCCATTTAATGTTCATTTGAGTACTGAAATATGCCCTCTGTTGGTCTTGGCAGTACATCACGGACCCAGTGTTCTGCTGCTCGCCCAAATAGACACAGACAGGATGATGAAGTCCCATCAGATTCTCTGTGCCATCTGATGCGCCTATAGCATCCCGTCATTACCAGATATCAACCGAGACTGCGGACAGCGTAGACAGAGAGCCTGCACCACTCATAACCTCGAATATCCACTCTCTCTGCCGTATTTGCCCACGTCTTCTTCTCAAACCATTCGCTACAGATGGAGAGATCCCTCAAATCTGAACGCTAAGACGGACATGTGGAACCCATGTGGAACCCATGTGGAACCCATGTGGAACCCATGTGGAACCCATGTCCCCACTGTGGGACCGACCTCTGCCTCCTTTGGAGACGCGGAGAGCACAAACGCTCCTGGCATCTGGACCTAAAGCACTAAATGGAGCCTTTTGCTTTTTTCCAGGCATTTATTGTGGTAGTTTGAGACAGAGGCAGAAGTTGACATGATTGAGAAACACTTTGGAAAAATAGTTTGACGGTCAAATTATTACCAGGACAGAAACGTATAGCCTAATATAACCCTAAATGATTTAAACATTTCGGATTTACCCTAACAAAATATTTATTTAAAACGAATTAAACCACCTTTCAACGTAATGAATTAATAAATAAATAAATCACGCCGTTATCTTTAACGGCATTTCCCCAGGGCGTTAACAGAATAGAATATAACCTAGTAATTTCGCCCAGTGGGTATGCCCCAAGCTACTGGATGTAATACTTAATTAACAGATTGACTAATGAAAACAGAACCGTAAAAAGCTTAGGCCGTACCTGCCAACACAAACCTATTGCTCGGCTTTTGCAAATAACATGTCACCTTAGCTATTTTAAACTAGCATCTTGTTAAAAAACACTGTTTGGATTTTCTATCTTTATTTGAATGAACAGAATGGGATTCTTATTTATCATACAAAATCATGCAAGAGGAAACCGTTAGAATATATATATATATATATATATATATATATATATATATATATATATCGTTTGTATAATATAAAAACTTAAAATGTTACAGTAATTATTGTAATTGTACAGCATATCTTGTTGGCTATATCTACAATTTGGCAATTTAGATAGGTGTTAGGCTATATTAAATCAAAAGTGTATACTTCTCTCTGCATATATATATATAAATATATAAAAAGAGTGAGAGAGTTAGAAAGAGTGCGATTAATACCTTTTTTGATAATATCGGTACATATAGGATCTGTCTGTATATCGCCTACAACAAGATATGTTACTATTAAACATGTTTTTCCAACATGAATAATGAGTTTGCTACAGCCGGAAGGGGTGTCTCGTATACCGAACGGCATGAGAATATCTAGGTCTACAGCTCAAATGTTGCTATAACCAAATAATTATATCATTATATCAAGGCCTTAGGGCACGTCATTGGGCTACTATCATCCACGCCCCCCAGTGGTTCAAGGATACACTACACTCTAGAACGGGAGGACCGTTATTTAGACAGCACAGTCATTTAGGAGTCTGCTAGTGAATGATGGAGAGATGTGCCATACGGAAAGTCTGCTATAGAGTGATGGAGAGATGTGCCATACGGAAAGTCTGCTATAGAGTGATGGAGAGATGTGCCATACGGAAAGTCTGCTATAGAGTGATGGAGAGATGTGCCATACGGAAAGTCTGCTATAGAGTGATGGAGAGATGTGCCATACGGAAAGTCTGCTATAGAGTGATGGAGAGATGTGCCATACGGAAAGTCTGCTATAGAGTGATGGAGAGATGTGCCATACGGAAAGTCTGCTATAGAGTGATGGAGAGATGTGCCATACGGAAAGTCTGCTATAGAGTGATGGAGAGATGTGCCATACGGAAAGTCAAGACACAGTGCCAATTCATATCGACAAGAGTTCATTAAACCCATGCACTCTCTTGCCTCTCTCTCGATCTCTTTTTATTTCTATATATATTATAATATACACATATATATTTCTGGATATATATATTTATATATAGGCCTAAATATACGTGTAAAATCTATATGTATACATTCCGAATGTTTTATTTAAAAGTACAGACGACAAACTGAAAATGTTGAGACGACATGTAAGTTCTCGAATAGCTATCCTATCTTTATTGTAGCCTGCTGGCGATGTTTCCAGTAAGTCCAATAAGTGTAAAAGGTGTATAGATTCATGCACATCAAAGTTTGAACTAGTTCATGATTTCCACGAGTATTGATCTATTCACAATAACAGCGTTCACATATTGCTTTCATGAATACTAATTCAAGTCAACCATGCAATCTTATCTAAAATCATTAGATGCGTCAATAAAGGATAATACAAAATGCCATTCCGGAAACATCCTTACCATAAGCCACACGCTTTGAGAACATGAAAAAGCAGCCCTTTATACGGATTTAAATATATTTCAGTTTGTTTGGGTCAATATCCTGCGAGAGAACACGACATAACATCCAGTCCGAGTTTCAAACAAACGAGTAGAAACCCAGCAGCTGTGTGAAGGAAATCCAACTGACAACCCACCGGGTAAACATCCAACTGACCCCATAGACAGTGATAATAACCCCTCTGGACAGATCACATATCTGGACAGATCATATATAACCAATAGAGGTCCATACCTTATAGAGGTCCAGCACGCCATCAAACCCATGCAATCAGATCCAAAGCTCCAACAGCGGATCCAACACATAAAGGCATCTGCCCCAGTGGAAGTCTTGATGCAACATCTTATACCATCACGGTCGTTTCATGTCTCTCTCCCGCACACGTACGGGACCGATACCACGGCCAGACGGCGGCGCGCACAACCAGACGGCGGCGCGCACAACGTGAGCGCAATAACGCGTGGCTCCCCGACTCACAACTGCGCGCTGTCGCTACAAAGAGGACCATTGAGGAGTCACAGCTGCAGCGAGAGAGAGAGACACGCACACACGCACACGGTGCACGACTCTATAATATAGCCGGTGGGTATGGAGAGACAGATCTAACCCCCCCCGTAACATGCTCTGACCGTTCAGTGGCACCTTATTCCGCAGTTAGAGGGGACGCATCGCTCCAGGCTGTACTGTTTCCCTGTTCAAACTATATGCCGGCATGCGTTGATATGGTCATTATTCCTATCCCTACAATACATGACAGCAGTTTGAAACAGCAGTAAAAAAGTGCAGTTCCGCGGACGTTAATGATTTCAACACTGTAACTGCAGTATAAATATGACTCGGGGTTTGTTTGCAGCTCACTGGACGGGTGCAGCAGCTTTAGTTTAGCTGATCGCCACTGCAGTTATAATTATGTTCCCACTGCATTTTGTTTTTCTAAGGGAATGCTTTTGAATGAGCTTGAGTATACAATACCGTTCAAAAGTTTGGGATCTCTTCGAAAGAAAAGCATTTTTTGTCCAAATAACATCAAATTGATTATGTTTGTTTGTAAATGTTAAAGTTGTAAATTACTATTGTGGCTAAAAAAACAGCTGATTTCAATGGCTTAACTACATAGATGTACTAAGGCCCAACGGCACATACTGTTTGCAAAGTTTATAATTTTAAAAGGCCAATTGGTGAGTATAAAAACCTTTAGCAATTATGTTAGCTCTGCTGAAAACTGTTGTGCCAATTAAAAAAGCGTATTATTCTGTAATGTAGCTACATAATTCTTACATTTTAATTTATTCTCTATACCCTTTTCTCCCAGAGAAGGACAAACATATAGTTTGCTGAAACCCAAAAAGCTAAACTTTGAATGTAGAACACCCATGCACACCTGTAATGAAAAAGTAGATCATGATTTTAGTTATCTAGACCAACGTTTAATGAATATTCATAGGTTTAGGGGAGGCTATAAATACCCACGAATCAGTGACTCACAGACAGGTGGATAGAGGGACAGACACACACGTAAACACACAAATAGACACCCTCACGGACACTAACAAACACACTTGGTTAGTACACACTGTACTTTACAAGAAGTGAAAATGCCAAGGGACTTTTTAATTACAGTAATCAAACTGGCGTTCCATGCCAGTCAATGTAATTAATAGATTTTGACAAAGACAGACACATTTTAAATGAACCAGCCATAATCTACATCCATCACATGAAATAAAAGTCCCACAAAATGACAAACTTTCATTCTGTATATTGTTTGAATATAATTTGTTTATATGAGCATTGACTATAAGTAAAACCACTATCATGCTAGCCATGATATTCCAAGTTTACATTTTTTTCCAGAAACCCGAAAATGCGAGACGGTATCAATTTAGAAAAGGCAGTATTACTACCAGTGGCCAAATATTGTGGGATGTACTGGGCTCATTGCTGGACACATTTGTGTGGAATCAGGTATAAGGCTGAAGATTCTTGGTTAGATTTTTGTTTGAAATATTTTAGATACTTTAAAAGTGTTCTTTACTCTGCGTAGAGTTAACATTCACAGTATCTCTCTTCAGTTTATCAACCCCTCAATTTTCAAATTCAGGTTTGTTACTCAATTAGTCCCATTGGGGGGAAATAAATTAATCGAGAACAGTAATAAGACAAAAATGTCTCACCAGAGAAAATAAGTTTGTATCTGTCATATTGATTCCTTTGATATACAACAAACAATGACTGGCGTCCTGAGAAAAGCTAATCCAAGATCAATCAAAACACAAAACAGAAACAAATAAGAAACTTCTCGCAGTGTGATATGACCTTTGTGTCTGTGTTACAGACATACACTCATTTTTTTTACTAACTAGTGACTGAACATGGATGTGTTGCGGTTGGTTAGATGTGTCACAGTTGGTTAGATGTGTTGCTGTTGTTTGAATGTGTCACGGTTGTTTAGATGTGTCGCAGTTGTTTATAGGTGTCACGGTTGTTTTTGAACTATTGGATGTCTTTCGGCCGTGTTCCTAGCGGGTATGTTGATTTTTACAAGGTGTCAACATTTCTCTTCTTTTTAAAATAATACAACAGTGTGGAGAAGATACTTTCTACTTTGAAAAGTCCCTTCCCCTAATCCGGAACTTCTATCAGGCTAGCTAACTTTAGCATACGCAACCCTCATCATCAACAATACGTATTTGGAAGTGCTTTTAGTGCTTAGAAATGACCAAATATAATATGTGTCAGAACTCTTAAACTTAAACACATTAAATAGTAATAGTCATTGTTTTGGGAGTTGTTTTTCGGGGAGTTCCCTGCAGTTTAACCGAGCCAGAGTTGTACCCCGCAATATATACCCAGATAGAATACATTTAATTAAATAACAACTGTATCCACCATATTGGCTACCTAGAAAGCAATGTATTTTTGTTCCACAAATGTCTACTTCCTAACATTAGTAACTGGTGCTATGGCTAAATGCTGTCTGAAGGACCCCAGGGACCACCTGGGGTGTTCCAGCAGTCACACAAACACTTGGCACACTTACCGCTGCCACGTGGGTTCGATTCCGGTCGACACAATTTGCAGCACACTCTCCACTGTCTATCCCATGTTCACTATCAAATTGATAAAGCATAACCATGCAAAAACAAAATAACGCTACAGATGCTCAAAATTCTACTTCCTTATTACCGGGCTGAAACAAAAGCCGGCACAACCAATAACTGTAATGGGCATGTTTCTACTCTACAAAGAGACATTTGTACGATACTTTCCAGGTGGCAAAAAATCTTCCAGACAATCTGTTCAGCCACAATGTGGATAAAATATATAAAATGTTTACATAATTCTACATAATTAAAAAAACATCAAGTCCACGGCTAGTGAAATCTGTACCAGAACATGTGTGAGGTATGTACCAGAACATGTGTGAAGTATGCACCAGAACATGTGTGAGGTATGTACCAGAACATGTGTGAGGTATGTACCAGAACATGTGTGAAGTATGCACCAGAACATGTGTGAGGTATGTACCAGAACATGTGTGAGGTATGTACCAGAAGATGTGTGAGGTCTGCACCAGAACATGTGTGAAGTATGTACCAGAACATGTGTGAGGTATGTACCAGAACATGTGTGAGGTCTGCACCAGAACATGTGTGAAGTATGTACCAGAACATGTGTGAGGTATGTACCATAACATGTGTGAGGTCTGCACCAGTTCCTGCTGAAGCAATGGCATGGCTGTCCTTAAGTGTCGCTCATTTCTCATTGCTTGTCAGACAACCGTGTGCCTCAGTTCCCTTCGTCCCGTCTCTCTCGTTCCTCCCTCCCTTCGCCCCTCCCCTCCCTCCCCTCCTGTCCTTCCCGTCTCAGACCTCCCGTCCCTGCGGTCTCTCCCCTCCCTCCTGTCCCTCCCGTCTCTCCCTCTCGTCCCTCCGGTCTCTCCCCTCCCTCCTGTCCCTCCAGTCTCTCCCTCCTGTCCTTCTCTCCTGTCCCTCCCGTCTCTCCCTCTCGTCCCTCCGGTCTCTCCCCTACCTCCCCTCCCTCCCCTCCCTCTGTCTCGTTGCCGTTCCACATCAGGTGCACGAGTGTGAAAGATCACGACACAGAGCACAATGTACGACTCGTCAGTCGATCGGTGACGCCTCGCAACGCGGCAATCCAATCAAATGCCTTGCTTCAGGGGAGCTCCGAAAGGTGATTGCAAACCCAACAGAAACGTAGCGAGCCACATTTGACACAAACCAACGCCCCCAAGGAGCTGCCACGAGATTAAATTAACTCTCTCCCTACATAGTCGGTAACTTTTAAAATGTTTTTCATCCATGTCATGTCGGCTGGCTTATGCGGCGGCAGTTCCTGTTCCGAATCCTCGGTTGTTGAAATCAGAGGCGAAACTACAATTATCAGAGGTTATTCTCTCTTCTCCAGTGCATCACAGACCCGGTCGAGCGTGCTCGGTAAGTGAATCTCTTACAATGGCCTGACAGTAGTGTATGATGTATGTTTCGTCAAGTACTCCTCTACAGCACTTCATGTGCACTCTGCCTTAGGGCAGCACTGACGTGCCGGGGCCTCATCCAGACTTGAGTGTTTGGACAAATGGATTGTGTTTATTTTTTTAGTTTAGTCTCTCAGGGACAATGACCTCACAGAGTGTCAAGACAAGGAACCTTTGGTTTCCACTACCGTTTTTTTCCCGGTTGAAAACATTTCTACTGTACAAAAAAGATTTACTCTCAGTCTGCTTTTTTGTCTGCTTGTCGGTCGGTCTGTCTCTCTCTCTGTCTGTTTGTCTGTCTGTGTTTCCTTGTGTGATGTTTTCCTCGAATAAGAAATGTGACATCCCGGGTTTAAACATTTTTTAAAACATAAAACATACCGAAAAACATCCACATTATTTGAAAAACTTCAAGCCAAGGCCGTAGACTTTCTTTGAAGGAGTCCATGTTCTCTGAAGAATTATTGAAACAACTTGCCATTGTCAAACTTTACTTGTTTCCATGGGAACCGTTTTGGTATTTTATAAGTGCCACAAAGATGGCCAGCACAATAAAAGTATTTTAGAAATGGTTTGACCCTTTGCTGAATTGAACGTACAATGAAATGCCCTCAACATTGTCTCATTGTCTAAGAAATTAAGTAAGCTAACGAAGCATCACAGTTTCACATTTTGAATCAAATAGACGCCAGCTTGGAATTTAACTGAACGCCAGCTTGGAATTCAACTGAACGCCAGCTTGGAATTCAACTGAACGCCAGCTTGGAATTCAACTGAACGCCAGCTTGGAATTCAACTGAACGCCAGCTTGGAATTCAACTGAACGCCAGCTTGGAATTCAACTGAACGCCAGCTTGGAATTCAACTGAACGCCAGCTTGGAATTCAACTGAACGCCAGCTTGGAATTCAACTGAACGCCAGCTTGGAATTCAACTGAACGCCAGCTTGGAATTCAACTGAACGCCAGCTTGGAATTCAACTGAACGCCAGCTTGGAATTCAACTGAACGCCAGCTTGGAATTCAACTGAACACCAGCTTGGAATTCAACTGAATGCCAGCTTGAATTCAATTAAAAGCTAGATTGATTTCTACTGAACTCCAACTTGGATTTCAACTGAACGCCAGCTTGGAATTCAACTGAACGCCAGCTTGGAATTCAACTGAACGCCAGCTTGGAATTCAACTGAACGCCAGCTTGAATTCAACTGAACGCCAGCTTGAATTCAACTGAATGCCAGCTTGGAATTCAATTAAACGCTTGCTTGGAATTCAGCAGGAATACATTTTCATAACTCCTCTCTCCTCAATACTCCACCTCCCTCTGCAGCTCCTCACCTGCTCCCACTTCACTTTCTGCCTCCATCATCACCACCTCCCTGCTATACTCCTCCCACTTTCGTTCTTGCTGGCCTACTTCTGAAGAAATGCTTGAAGTGTTGACTGTGGTGTGTGTTATGAAGCCACATGGGATGCTGCTGTCATCTCGGCCAGGAGAAAAGAGGAGTCTGTCAGCGGGCCGTTTTGTTCTTGTTAGATAAAGGTTAATTATTCAAAAAACACTGAAGACGACGAGGCAAAGAGACTGAATGTAAACAAAAATGCCATGTTATTTAGACTGCACGAAGGATTTGGGGCAAACTTTTATTAAGGAATGTCTGTACGTCCCTGATTCAATATTCCCTACTTCCGTTTTATAGCCTATGCTCAATCACTGTATTGTTTCTGGGATTAGGTAGACTGTTTCAGAGTACATTCTGGTTCCTGGGAGTAGGTAGACTGTTTCAAAGAACATTCTGGTTCCTGGGATTAGGTAGACTGTTTCAGAGAACATTCTGGTTCCTGGGATTAGTTAGACTGTTTCAGAAAAGATTCTGGTTCCTGGGATTAGTTAGACTGTTTCAGAGAACATTCTGGTACAGAGACCGTGCAGATACAAGGAATAATTACATACGTGTCACCTTGTCTCATAAGACTCCATTAGACTCAAACCAGATACAGTCACCTGGTCCCTTTGGTATTAAACCCAAACCAGATACAGTCACCTGGTCCCCTTTGGTATTAGACCCAAACCAGATACAGTCACCTGGTCCCTTTGGTATTAGACCCAAACCAGATACAGTCACCTGGTGCCCTTGGTATTAGACCCAAACCAGATACAGTCACCTGGTCCCTTTGGTATTAGACCCAAACCAGATACAGTCACCTGGTCCCTTTGGTATTAGACCCAAACCAGATACAGTCACCTTGTCCTCTTTGGTATTTGACCCAATCCAGATACAGTCACCTTGTGCCCTTTGGTATTAGACCCAAACCAGATACAGTCACCTTTGGTATTAGACCCAAACCAGATACAGTCACCTGGTCCCTTTGGTATTAGACTCAAACCAGATACAGTCACCTGGTCCTCTTTGGTAACAGACCCAAACCAGATACAGTCACCTGGTCCCCTTGGTATTAGACCCAAACCAGATACAGTCACCTGGTTCCCTTTGGTATTAGACCCAAACCAGATACAGTCACCTGGTCCTCTTTCGTATTAGACGCAAACCAGATACAGTCACCTGGTCCTTTTGGTATTAGACCCAAACAAGATACAGTCACCTGGTCCCCTTGGTATTAGACCCAAACCAGATACAGTCACCTGGTCCCCTTGGTATTAGACCCAAACAAGATACAGTCACCTGGTCCCCTTGGTATTAGACCCAAACCAGATACAGTCACCTGGTCCCCTTTGGTATTAGACCCAAACCAGATACAGTCACCTGGTCCCCTTTGGTATTAGACCCAAACCAGATACAGTCACCTGGTGCCCTTGGTATTAGACCCAAACCAGATACCGTCACCTGGTCCCCTTGGTATTAGACCCAAACCAGATACAGTCACCTGGTCCCCTTTGGTATTAGACCCAAACCAGATACAGTCACCTGGTCGCTTTGGTATTAGACCCAAACCAGATACAGTCCCCTTGGTATTAGACCCAAACCAGATACAGTCACCTGGTGCCCTTGGTATTAGACCCAAACCAGATACAGTCACCTGGTCCCCTTGGTATTAGACCCAAACCGGATAAGGTCACTTTTTGCTCTTTGGTATTAGACCCAAACCAGATACAGTCACCTGGTCCCCTTGGTATTAGACCCAAACCAGATACAGTCACCTGGTGCCCTTGGTATTAGACCCAAACCAGATACAGTCCCCTTGGTATTAGACCCAAACCAGATACAGTCACCTGGTGCCCTTGGTATTAGACCCAAACCAGATACAGTCACCTGGTCCCCTTGGTATTAGACCCAAACCGGATAAGGTCACTTTTTGCTCTTTGGTATTAGACCCAAACCAGATACAGTCACCTGGTCCCCTTGGTATTAGACCCAAACCAGATACAGTCACCTGGTGCCCTTGGTATTAGACCCAAACCAGATACAGTCACCTGGTCCCCTTGGTATTAGACCCAAACCAGATACAGTCACCTGGTCCCCTTGCTATTAGACCCAAACCAGAATCAGTCACCTGGTGCCCTTGGTATTTTCTTTAGAAGTTATCAAATCAATGAACCTTTCAATGCCCGCATTTGCATTCAGCATGTGTCATACTTTAATAGATAAAATGAATCATTTATTTTGGGAGGTTGGATGGCTAAGAGGAAAGCAGAATGACTGCTGGGTAGTTTTTATAGGGTGAGAGAGACGGCCAGGTGGACAAAGATTAAAACCAATAAAGATTTTATCTGTTTTCTCCAAGTAAACACTCATGGCGACATCAGTGGCAGAGAAAAGGGATTTTGAATAGCAGGCTGGAAGGCAGGCTGGAAAACGACTGGCAATCATCATGTTAATAATTCCTAAGCAATCGGAACAACCAGGGCAAATGGGCTTTCTGAAATCAATAATGGCTGGTGTGAAGACCGACACTATTTAGAGAGCCCCTTCTCACTGTCTTCCTGTCCTATACAGCGCTCTTACCTCTGTGTCTCTATTTAACAGAACACCCACTCCACTCGCACTGCAGAAGGAGTGGTGCAAAAATGTAGAGGAAGAGAGTATTTTAGTGATAGCTTGGATGGTTAAAGTGTGACATGGTGTGTTCCTGTCTCGTCAGTTTTACACACAGCCATTGGTCGTCCTGAAAAAAGTCAAACATTGGCTGCCGAAACAAATACAACAATAAACGTCTAATATTGTTAATTAGTCTGTGTTCTTCTGTCGAGTCTGAACTTTAGGGATACACAAAAAATGATAAAGAAAACGCGCAACATAAATGAGACGTCACAAATAACCGACCCGAACCAAAAGAAAAACCCCACAAGCGGCTCGTCACAATGCGACCAAACACCCAAGGTGACACGAAGTAGAAAGTGTGATAATAGTTAAGAGATGTGATGCTTTGTGCCAGTGAGCCTGTCATGTGGAAAGAATTTGAGCCTAAAGGACACGGAAAAGAAGAATTCCCCTTTGTAGTGAGATTGTTATTAAGCTTCATAATACAATGATTTCTTTTTACTTTATTTACTCAGGCTAGGAGGAACGTGGGTATGTCTGTGCGTGCATGTGTGTGTATGTGTGTGTGTGTGTGTGGGATGATGCGGTTTTCACAAGCCTCTGAGAGGAGTTTTGACTGACAGCTGTGGCACAACACACTCCAAACCATGGACCCAGAATATTGCCTTCCAGGAGTGTGCAGAATAACAGCCATATTGTTGCCTGATGGAGGCCTCGAACTCTTGTTCTCCCCCCTTCTCTGGCCCTGCCCTCTTGCCTCTCCTTTTGGTCTTTCTCTCTCTCTCTCTCTCCCTCTCTCTCTCTCTCGCTCTCTCTCTCTCTCGTCTGTGGAGGAGTGACTGTGGGCCTCAATCAATCAATATCCCAGTTGATAGATGGCAGATGTTGACGACACTGAGCCAGTCAAGCCTGTAGTCTGTGAGCCATCTCCCTCACCCCCTCTACCTCACCCCCTCTACCTCACCCCATCTCACCATCTCCCTCACCCCCTCTACCTCACCCCATCTCACCATCTCCCTCACCCCATCTCCCTCACCCCATCTCCTCACCCCATCTCACCATCTCCCTCACCCCATCTCCCTCACCCCATCTCCCTTACCCATCTCCCTCATCCCATCTCCCTCACCCCATCTACCTCACCCCATCTCCCTCACCCCATCTCCCTCACCCCATCTCCCTCACCCATCTCCCTCACCCCATCTCCCTCACCCCATCTCCCTCACCCCATCTCCCTCACCCCATCTCCTCACCCCATCTCTCACCATCTCACCCCATCTCACCATCTCCCTCACCCCATCTCCCTCACCCCATCTCCCTCACCCATCTCCCTCACCCATCTCCCTCATCCCATCTCCCTCACCCCATCTCCCTCACCCCATCTCCCTCACCACATCTACCTCACCCCATCTCCCTCACCCCTCACCCCATCTCCCTCACCCATCTCCCTCACCCGATCTCCTCACCCCATCTCACCATCTCCCTCACCCCATCTCCCTCACCCCATCTCCTCACCCCATCTCACCATCTCCCTCACCCCATCTCCCTCACCCATCTCCCTCATCCCATCTCCCTCACCCATCTCCCTCATCCCATCTCCCTCACCCCATCTCCCTCACCCCATCTCCTCACCCCATCTCACCATCTCCCTCACCCCATCTCCCTCACCCCATTTCCCTCACCTCATCTCCCTCACCCCATCTCCCTCACCCATCTCCCTCACCCATCTCCCTCACCCCATCTCCCTCACCCCATCTACCTCACCCCATCTACCCCCACCCCATCTCCCTCACCCCATCTCACCCCATCTCCCTCACCCATCTCCCTCACCCATCTCCCTCACCCCATCTCCTCACCCCATCTCCTCACCCCATCTCACCATCTCCCTCACCCCATCTCCCTCACCCCATCTCACCATCTCCCTCACCCCATTTCCCTCACCCCATCTCCCTCACCCCATCTCCCCAACTACCTCACCCCATCTCCCTCACCCATCTCCCTCACCTCATCTCCCTCACCCCATCTCCCTCACCCATCTCCCTCACCCATCTCCCTCATCCCATCTCCCTCATCCCATCTCCCTCACCCCATCTCCCTCACCCCTCACCCAATCTCCCTCACCCCATCTCCCTCACCCCATCTCCCTCACCCCATCTCCCTCACCCCATCTCCTCACCCCATCTCACCATCTCCCTCACCCCATTTCCCTCACCTCATCTCCCTCACCCCATCTCCCTCACCCATCTCCCTCACCCCTCACCCCATCTCCCTCATCCCATCTCCCTCACCCCATCTCCCTCATCCCATCTCCCTCACCCCTCACCCCATCTCCCTCACCCATCTCCCTCACCCCATCTCCCTCACCCCATCTCCTCACCCCATCTCACCATCTCCCTCACCCCATCTCCCTCACCCCATCTCCTCACCCCATCTCACCATCTCCCTCACCCCATTTCCCTCACCTCATCTCCCTCACCCCATCTCCCCACCCCATCTCCCTCACCCCATCTCCCTCACCCCATCTCCCTCACCCCATCTCCCTCTCCCCATCTACCTCTCCCCATCTACCTCACCCCATCTACCTCACCCCATCTCCCTCACCCCATCTCCCTCTCCCCATCTACCTCTCCCCCATCATCCATCTCCCTCTCCCCATCTACCTCACCCCATCTACCTCACCCCATCTCCCTCACCCCATCTCCCTCACCCATCTCCCTCACCCCATCTCCCTCACCCATCTCCCTCATCCCATCTCCCTCATCCCATCTCCCTCACCCCATCTCCCTCACCCCATCTCCCTCACCCCATCTCCCACACCCCTCACCCAATCTCCCTCACCCCATCTCCCTCACCCCATCTCCCTCACCCATCTCCCTCACCCCATCTCCCTCACCTCATATATCCACCCCTTTTATTATATTAAACAGTCATAGATGTACTTCTTTATGATCTCCCGGCAAAAAAAAACTAGATAAAATATCGGGCTGGAGAAAAGCGAAGTATAGTCAGTGGGAAGAGCAGCGCTATTGGAGGAGAAACACTGGATAGCTTTTAAATCACAGCAGTTTCATCTCCTGCGGGGGATGTTTGCTCACATGCCTCAGCGAACCCACTGAATGACGCCAAAGACCCCTCCCCACGCTGCCAATGCTCTTTCACACTGTGGTTAGAGGAGGTAGAGGAGGAGGTGGAGGAGGAGGTGGAGGAGGTGCTGGATAAGGTGGATTGCCACCTGTGCGGTCATCATGCTCGCCCAGCTATGATTTATTCCAGGTCTATGCTGATTTATTCCAGATCTATGCTGATTTATTCCAGATATATGCTGATTTATTCCAGGTCTATGCTGATTTATTCCAGATCTATGGTGATTTATTCCAGATATAAGCTGATTTATTCCAGGTCTATGCTGATTTATTCCAGATCTATGCGGATTTATTCCAGGTCTATGCTGATTTATTCCAGATCTATGCGGATTTATTCCAGATATATGCTGATTTATTCCAGGTCTATGCTGATTTATTCCAGGTCTATGCTGATTTATTCCAGATCTATGCTGATTTATTCCATGTCTATGCTGATTTATTCCAGGTCTATGCTGATTTATTTCAGATATATGCCCAATTTATTCCATGTCTACGCTGATTTATTCCATGTCTACATTGATTTATTCCAGGTCTATGCTGATTTATTCCAAGTCAATCCTGATTTATTTCAGGTCAATGCTACTTTATTTCAGAGGCGTCCAGCTCCCATCTATTGTGACTTGTCAAAAGAGGGGCCAGGGCGTCATTTGGTGGGCCGACTGTGTTTGCAGTAACGAGGTGCGATGGGAGTGATCTTGATCTAATCACATGTGATTGAATAGGAAACAACTGAATCATGGAGTGGGCCAGTGACGAGGCCCTAATGCCTCAGTGGCTAACAGACCCAACGCTGAGCCACACGAGATTCCTAGGTGCTCGTTTGTGTGCTTTTGACAGATTGTGGACGGCGGGGCACCGAAGCACAGAGTTCTGCGGTTGCATGTTTCTGTGCTGCGCTGGGGATTTCACAGGCGGGATTTCACAGGCGGGGTTTCACAGGCGGGGTTTCACAGGCGGGGTTTCACAGGCGGGGTTTCACAGGCGGGGTTTCACAGACGGGGTTTCACAGGCGGGGTTTCACAGGCACGGTTTCACAGGCGGGGTTTCACAGGCAGGGTTTCACAGGCGGGGTTTCACAGGCAGGGTTTCACAGGCAGGGTTTCACAGGCAGGGTTTCACATCATGCTGCAGGCTCTGGTATCACCTGCTTGTGGTCTGGTTACAATAGCAGGGAAGTGTCTCTTATAGAACATCACAATTGATCTTGCATCAGGAACAGTAGGAGACGCCGATAAAGTGTTAGGGCTGATAAGCGAATGGTTGCTGATTCAAATTCCCGAGTGGTGAACAGAACAGTACCGGTGCCCTTGAAAATGCACTCAACCCAATTGTGCCTGTAAGTCTAGTGCTGAAGATTTTAAGCTCCTATAATGGTTCAATTTGATGAAATAGCAGTTATTTTCTTGAATTGGTCACGTTGTCCCGATCTAGGTCTTGTCATTCCAGTTTAATTATTTCCGGCTTTAGGCGGTTTCAAACTGAACTCTGGTTTGAGCTGGTTCCAGGCGTATCCCACACAATGGGGGGCCAAGGTAAGGTCAGACACACCCCAGTGGAACCCTAAACGATCTAGAACCGGCCCTGAGAGTATTGCACGTCACACTTCCTCTATCCAATGCTTTATGTGCACGTGTGTTCCTCTGTAAACGCTCACTACCTCGAGATTCAGCGAACACAGTAAAACCTGCCGAGGGCCATGTCCCATAGGAACAACCCAGTGGGCTACCCAGTCACCCCCAGACACAACAGCCCAGTGGGCTACCCAGTCACCCCCAGACACAACAGCCCAGTGGGCTACCCAGACACACCCAGACACAACAGCCCAGTGGGCTACTCAGTTACACCCAGACACAACAGCCCAGTGGGCTACCCAGACACACCCAGACACAACAGCCCTGCACAAGAACCCAGTCACACCCAGACACAACAGCCCAGTGGCCTACTCAGTTACACCCAGACACAACAGCCCAGTGGGCTACCCAGACACACCCAGACACAACAGCCCTGCACAAGAACCCAGTCACACCCAGACACAACAGCCCAGTGGGCTACTCAGTTACACCCAGACACAACAGCCCGGCACAAGAACCCAGTTACACCCAGACACAACAGCACAGCACAAGAACGCATCTCAACTAAGGCAGCCTAGTTCACCACTCACATTGCACATGTCTTTTGTCGGAAATACACCATTTAGGTCTTTTCTTTTTATTCATACAGTTAAAAATTGATGTTCTTTACAAAATGCTTGGAATGTCTCAATTCAATATAGAAAATAAAGGGATGACAAAAGGAAAAAGTACAACATTCACCTCATTTTCTATATAAATGAAGGTTCCAAGCAAAACAAGAACAAGAGAGATGTCTTTCATTAGAGAGATATCAGGCTTTATTAGACTAGTTACAGGATTGACATAAATTGAAAGAGGTGATGTAGTGTATATTTTAAACAGAACCGTTGAATTTAGTTTGAAAAGAACAAACGGTACACCTCCACTTTGCTTAGACACAAAGCTTTGTGAAAGCCCAACTCTCTGAGGAGCTCCGACTCGTAAGAACAACACCTCCAGGAAGTTGAAACAAACAAAATGAGCAGTTGGTTTTTTAGTAGCTGTTCACTTATAGAGAAAAGCATCAGATGTTGCAACATTCATTCAGGTTCCCCCCTCGGCCACGATAATAAAAGACCCAACATGAGAGGAACAATGTTTGCGTCTGCTGTCACAACTTATCCAGCTCCAAATGTTCAGTGGAAAATTAGGTCTATAGAAGTATCGTGTCCCTCCCACTCTCCTCCTCTCCTCCTTTCCTCCTCTCCCCTCTCCCCCTCTCCCCCTCTACCCCTCTCCCCCTCTCCCTCCCCTCCCCCTCCCCCTCCCCCTCTCCCTCTCCCCCTCTCCTCTTCTCCCCCTCTCCTCCTCTCCCCCTCTCCCCTCTCTCCCCCTGTACAGAGTAGATCCTAGCCATTTGACTCCTTTAACCTCAGCACACTTCATTAGCTGTATTATTCTCTGCAGGTACCGAGGTGGTTAAGTATTTGTTTACGGCGTCGATGTAATGCCGGCCAGTGAGTGGAACCGCTAACAGTAACGCGGAGCGCTGGGGCTCCAGGTCATAGGTCACAGCCAATATCCATTGTATCATTAAGGTGGACTCATCACTCAGCTTGCCTGTTTGACAGTGTTGTAAGCGTGGTATGTGGTTAAAGCCCTGTGCATGTTTGTGATGGAAATGGAAAAGGACTTGTTTCATATGAGGACGAAGCTCTCTGACACCTCCAGGAGGAAACATCCAATCACATTCTCTGTTGCTCACGCTAAGTGCTTTTAATACATTAGTGATTTGTTGAACCATCTTTGTGTGCCTGATAGGCTTGTCAGGATGAGAGGAAAGCCAGGCCTCTAGGCATCTCTATGTTACTCTGGAGGTCCCGGCCGGACAGCAGGGACGCCTCTAAGGGGTTTTGGTGGTTCCCAAAACGAGGCAGCTGCGTTGGCTCTTATTACGAGCCATATTTATGTTGATTATTTCACACCCATATGTGGTTCATTGTTTAGGCCACCTGCCCATGTGTGACAGAATGAACCTCCACCACGAGGACACAGCAGAGTCGGATGGTAGGGGAACTCCTCAGATACCGTGACCCCAAGGAGGAGGTGTACCCCTATTGTCATCCGCTGAAGGACTGGTCAGCACAGAGACGCCCTCTACAGATACACCAGTGGAAACCACATCGGCGTACCCAAGCACAGACCCAACGTTCAACCCAGGAGACCCCTCTTTAGGTGTGCAAAAGTGGAAAGCGGTGCCCCTGCCGCCAGTCCAGTCAGGCTTGTGGAGGAGGTTCTACTGCCAGGGGAGTGGTATAGTGTGGGTGAAGGTGGTTTACATGTGTGTGGTATAGTGTGGGTGAAGGTGGTTTACATGTGTGTGGTAGAGTGTGGGTGAAGGTGGTTTACATGTGTGTGGTATAGTGTGGGTGAAGGTGGTTTACATGTGTGTGGTATAGTGTGGGTGAAGGTGGTTTACATGTGTGTGGTATAGTGTGGGTGAAGGTGGTTTACATGTGTGTGGTATAGTGTGGGTGAAGGTGGTTTACATGTGTGTGGTATAGTGTGGGTGAAGGTGGTTTACATGTGTGTGGTATAGTGTGGGTGAAGGTGGTTTACATGTGTGTGGTATAGTGTGAGGGAAGGTGGTTTACATGTGTGTGGTATAGTGTGGGTGAAGGTGGTTTACATGTGTGTGGTATAGTGTGGGTGAAGGTGGTTTACATGTGTGTGGTATAGTGTGAGGGAAGGTGGTTTACATGTGTGTGGTAGAGTGTGAGGGAAGGTGGTTTACATGTGTGTGGTATAGTGTGAGGGAAGGTGGTTTACATGTGTGTGGTATAGTGTGGGGAAGGTGGTTTACATGTGTGTGGTATAGTGTGGGTGAAGGTGGTTTACATGTGTGTGGTATAGTGTGGGTGAAGGTGGTTTACATGTGTGTGGTATAGTGTGGGTGAAGGTGGTTTACATGTGTGTGGTATAGTGTGGGTGAAGGTGGTTTACATGTGTGTGGTATAGTGTGGGTGAAGGTGGTTTACATGTGTGTGGTATAGTGTGGGTGAAGGTGGTTTACATGTGTGTGGTATAGTGTGGGTGAAGGTGGTTTACATGTGTGTGGTATAGTGTGGGTGAAGGTGGTTTACATGTGTGTGGTATAGTGTGAGGGAAGGTGGTTTACATGTGTGTGGTATAGTGTGAGGGAAGGTGGTTTACATGTGTGTGGTATAGTGTGGGTGAAGGTGGTTTACATGTGTGTGGTATAGTGTGGGTGAAGGTGGTTTACATGTGTGTGGTATAGTGTGGGTGAAGGTGGTTTACATGTGTGTGGTATAGTGTGGGTGAAGGTGGTTTACATGTGTGTGGTATAGTGTGGGTGAAGGTGGTTTACATGTGTGTGGTATACTGTGGGTGAAGGTGGTTTACATGTGTGTGGTATAGTGTGAGGGAAGGTGGTTTACATATGTGTGGTATAGTGTGGGTGAAGGTGGTTTACATGTGTGTGGTATAGTGTGGGTGAAGGTGGTTTACATGTGTGTGGTATAGTGTGAGGGAAGGTGGTTTACATATGTGTGGTATAGTGTGGGTGAAGGTGGTTTACATGTGTGTGGTATAGTGTGGGTGAAGGTGGTTTACATGTGTGTGGTATAGTGTGGGGAAGGTGGTTTACATGTGTGTGGTATAGTGTGGGTGAAGGTGGTTTACATGTGTGTGGTATAGTGTGAGGGAAGGTGGTTTACATGTGTGTGGTATAGTGTGGGTGAAGGTGGTTTACATGTGTGTGGTATAGTGTGGGTGAAGGTGGTTTACATGTGTGTGGTATAGTGTGGGTGAAGGTGGTTTACATGTGTGTGGTATAGTGTGGGTGAAGGTGGTTTACAGGTATTTCAGCTTTTTTGTTTGACATGTTATATTTAGCTGCTGTTACCTTACAAGTAAAGTTGTTTTGAGGTGAAATGTGAAAACATTTTAAAAACTCAGCTTTTACAAGCTTACACAGGGCTGTAAAGTAAACCATAAATATACTGAGCACATCCATCAGTATAATAATGTCACATAAAATAATAACAATATTCATATTCTGGGATTTCAATTGTCTTTACAGAAACCCGGGGAAAGAAAACAAGGTTTCAGTTCAGACACATGGAAGCATCAACGTTACACCAACACACAGGGGACGATCCAATCTTTCCTCTAGATTTTCTGTTCCTATGAACAATCTGTGGAAAAGCCAGAAAATGGCAGAGAGTTTGAGTGCAGCAAAAAGCTTTAGAAAAAATTGCCTCCACCTCAGTATGCGTTTAGAAAGTAATGACTAGGACACAAGTCATTACAGTGACATTTAATGTTCCTGTGGGAACCGGGGAGATAGACAGAGAACACGGCTCAAGGTGGCAGAAAACAATGCCCTTGACATGCTTGTCTCTGGCAGGGTCATAAAATGTGCCTCGTGTGTGACATCACACCAGTGCTCACAGCCAAAACCTAACGGCTCACAGAACTACATCCTGGGCTGCAGCAACAGTAAACGTGTCACAACAATATCTGTGAGACTTTTGGGAGTTGAGAGGAGCGGAAAGCAAATTTGCGCCAAATTAGACAATAACATCTTTCTTTTAAAGAGGTACTGCAACAGTGTCTATATGGAGAGATAATGTTCTGAATACAACAGTGTTCAATTTCACTCGACAGAAAATCAACGCTACCTGATCTACATTTTAATAATAAGCGATTATATTACAAAATATGGTTATTTTCCATAAGAATATCATAGTGTGCTTATTGTGATCAGTAATGTATTTCATTTAGTTACTTGGTACTTTACATTTGTGCATTATATGATCAATTGGATTATATTTATTTCCCCCCCAAAAAATTAAAGAAAACCACTCCAACACAGAGAGATGTCCTTCTAACCTTCTGAAGATTTAGCGAATTAATAAATCGGGATTCGTTCTCTGGTCCATCTCCTCAAGCTGCTCGGTTTTTTTTTCACTCTGCTTGCACTTCCAGGGAGTTTTGCCAGTACCTACTGAGAGGCGAAAACTCCAACGCCTGCTGCATCACCGCAGCACAAACGCCCCCATAGGATAAAGCTGGCAGGTCCTGGAACAGTCCAGTGGCAGCCAGCAGGGCCAGCTCCGACCCAGCACAGCTGCAATGTTCTGGGGCCTGAAACTGCTTAAGGAAATATCTGGAAAAGAAGCCTCTGAAGCAGATGCCTCGGCTGTAATATCAGGAGGCGCGTGGACGAGGAAGAGGCCGGAACAGAGGGCTGAGAGATGAAGACCCCAGACCATATTGCACCACCACCGTTTGGCCCCAGCAACCCGGGATTTACTAGGTGGTCACTGAGACCTTCATGGTGAAATAGACAGGGAAGTAGCCAGAGTTCAGGCTGTACTCAACATTATGTGATGGATTCCTGTAAAACTGGCACGTTTGCTTAACTAACATCCTGGTTTAGCGTTTTCAGCGAGCTAAAGTAGTGTGAAGCAATTTGGACAGCCAGGATGTCATGTTTGCTGCGATGAGACAAGGTTGTGAGAAAAGTGAAAAAATTTGATTGATATGGGGTTAAATATTCTATAACGGGGCCTTTTTGGGAATCCAAGGACGACTTGCGTGCTGCTGGCACACTGGGTTTGATGAAAATCACATGTTATTTACATGCTCTTGGTTTGATTTACTTTCACAATAATCTGTCGCCATAGAGATAAGGTAATGAAGGAAAATGTGTGCGTTTGTGTCTCTAGAGTGTGTAAGTCAGATGGTGTGTTAAAACGGGACACAATAGGACTATTTTAATTCCTATACCCTGGCATTTTTCCGGAGCCTGAGCCGCACACAACAGGTTTCCTTTGAATTGTTCACACTTTAGATCAGGGGCTGCAAAACAGTTAATTACTAGTTAGCAAATGTTTATAGAGGATCTATATTAATCATGAACTACGGTATTAGTATATACATTTACAAATCATTTATTAACGTTAATACACATATTTAATATGTCCCTTACTAGGTTAATCAACAGGTTTATAATATGGTTTACACACAACCTAGTACACATCCAGTCCAATTAATTAATTGAAGGCAGTTGTCTGTCAAGTAAATATTCAATGAACATTGTAAGAGCGATTATAACAGAGCGACAAAAACCTAGTCTTAAATTACAACATTATAGATAGCAAAGCATTATTCTGTAGACCTGAAAGAGGGAGAGCCGTGCCTAAAAAGGGGGAGAGGGAGAGAGTGAGGGAGAGAGGGAGAGGGAGGGAGGGAGTAAGGGAGGGAGGGAGGGAGGGAGGGGGAGAGGGAGAGAGGGAGGGAGAGAGGGAGAGGGAGGTAGGGAGGAAGGGAGGGAGAGAGGGAGGGAGGGGGAGAGAGGGAGGGAGAGAGGGAGAGGGAGAGGGAGGAAGGGAGGGAGGGAGGGAGAGAGGGAGGGAGAGAGGGAGGAAGGGAGGGAGAGAGGGAGGGTGGGACAGAGAGAGTTAACCTCACAGTAAAATAAACCAAACTAGAGAGAGACAGTGATGCTCCGTTCAGACTTGTATTCTGGAGTGGTCGGCTAACAGCTTCTAAAGTTACATTCAAACCATTCAATCTATTTAGCTGGCTGCATGTTGTCTGTCAATCACCCGTCAAACAGCCTTGAGAGGGCACTTAGTTGCACCTCAGAGACACGGCGGGAACAGGTCTCACTAGGAAAGACTCACATGAGTGTTTCCTCTGTTGTGCGCTTCAGAATCAGGCTGGAAAACTAGGAAGTCAGAACTAAGTAAAAGGGAAATAAACACGGTTACCATTAGTGCGGTTACCATAGACACGGTAGCGGTGGCGTATTCAAAGCGCTAATGGTACTCGCGTGTTACCCGGCTCCGTCTGTCCGCTTTATGCCAACACCAGTTGTGCTGAAAGCAGGTGGCACTAAACTGTTAGCCTGGAAAACCGGAGGGTTAGATGATGGCTTGTAAAAAAAAACAGGCGAGCAAACACCCGTGATTATTGAGAGAGGCTGAACTCCAAAACCAACTTTTAATCACTCACTTCCACCGCTCGCTGCTCTCCAGAAATCACAACATCTTCCCAACAGGCATCCGGTTTCACTCTGTGTATCCAGAGGTGGTCGCCGTGGTTTCCAGTGTGTTGGCGTAGTCATTAGAGGTGTACGGCTCCCATCTACATCTGACGCCGTGTTATCTGACTGTTTCAACCAGGCACGCATCTCCAATAACACACACACACACCTGGCGTTACAATCAACGCTAATATCACGCACTGCCAACCCCTTGTTGCGCTTTGTTCCCACCGGTTGTTTTCCGAGCACAGATCTTGTTGTGTGAACGCAGAGTGGGAATGTGAACGCAGAGCGGGAATGTGAACGCAGAGCGGGAATGTGAACGCAGAGCGGGAATGTGAACGCAGAGCGGGAATGTGAACACAGAGCGGGAATGTGAACGCAGAGCCAGAATGTGAACGCAGAGCAGAAATGTGAACAGAGAGCGGAAATGTGAATGCAGAGACGGAATGTGAACCCAGAGTGGGAATGTGAACGCAGAGCAGAAATGTGAACGCAGAGCGGGAATGTGAACGCAGAGCAGAAATGTGAACGCAGAGCGGGAATGTGAACGCAGAGCGGGAATGTGAACGCAGAGCGGGAATGTGAACGCAGAGCGGGAATGTGAACGCAGAGCGGGAATGTGAACAGAGAGCGGAAATGTGAACGCAGAGCCGGAATGTGAACCCAGAGCGGGAATGTGAACGCAGAGCAGAAATGTGAACCTAGAGCAGGAAAGTGAACGCAGAGTCGGAATGTGAACCCAGAGCGGGAATGTGAACAGAGAGTGGGAATGTGAACGCAGAGCGGGAATGTGAACGCAGAGCGGGAATGTGAACCCAGAGCAGGAATGTGAACGCAGAGCGGGAATGTGAATGCAGAGCGGGAATGTGAACCCAGAGCGGGAATGTGAACGCAGAGCGGGAATGTGAACGCAGAGCGGAAATCTGAATGCAGAGCGGGAATGTGAACGCAGAGCGGAAATGGGAATGCAGAGCAGAAATGTGAATGCAGAGCAGAAACGTGAAGGCAGAGCGGAAACGTGAACGCAGAATGGACTTTCTTTGGTCTCAGATTTGAATTCATGCAAGGCATTTAACTTTCGATTCACCGAGAAGATCTTACAATACACACTGTCATATTGGTACAGCTTTATTATTAGTTGTTTTTAAATAACCCATTGATTTTCTGCAAACACACTGT
>CM055732.1:2687432-2847432 GCA_029465975.1 Dallia pectoralis | reverse complement strand
AACAAAGCCATATCCTTGACATGTTTAATTTGTTATTTGGATTACTGCGACACATCAATAGAATGGGGCCTGCGCCTCTGTCAGTGTGGTTTGGATGAGCTTTGAAGCTCGTTTCTTTCCCCACCCTCACACAGCTGTTGTTTAGAACCGTCCTCAAATTGCCGAACACGCCCGACAGGCGTCGGCTCATAAATACTTTATTGTCGGTTGATTTAGGTTCTGAGGCGTTGTCAGGATAAGGTGATGGGCTTTAACCTCCTGTAGTTGAAGACTCTTGGCCTCTCAGGTGTGCGCCTTGGTGCTTTTGTGTTTCTTTGGGTTGTGAACTTTCGCCCTTTGTACAACACCCCTGGTGATGTCACTGGCTCGCCAAACATCTGCGCCACGGCAGCCGAACTTTTAAATCCCGGTCCTTTGTGGCATACGCGCCATTCTTTCTCGTTTAGCGGGAATTGTGATGTGCTCATTGGAGGACAGGTTTCAGTCTTTCCTTCCTTCAGGTACGCTGTGAATGGGTTGTGTTGAACAAAGGTCAGAATCCTAAATTCAAATGTTTGAAGATTGAGAGTCCTTAATATACAGTACAGTACGGTAATACCGATGTAGTTATCACCTTATTTGACCTTATTGAGAGTCCTTAATATATAGTACAGTACGGTAATACCGATGTAGTTATCACCTTATTTGACCTTATTAAGAGTCCTTAATATACAGTACAGTACGGTAATACCGATGTAGTTATCACCTTATTTATTTGACCTTATTCACCTTATACCGATGTAGTTATCACCTTATTTGACCTTATTGAGAGTCCTTAATATATAGTACAGTACGGTAATACCGATGTAGTTATCACCTTATTTGACCTTATTGAGAGTCCTTAATATATAGTACAGTACGGTAATACCGATGTAGTTATCACCTTATTTGACCTTATTGAGAGTCCTTAATATATAGTACAGTACGGTAATACCGATGTAGTTATCACCTTATTTGACCTTATTGAGAGTCCTTAATATATAGTACAGTACGGTAATACCGATGTAGTTATCACCTTATTTGACCTTATTGAGAGTCCTTAATATATAGTACAGTACGGTAATACCGATGTAGTTATCACCTTATTTGACCTTATTGAGAGTCCTTAATATATAGTACAGTACGGTAATACCGATGTAGTTATCACCTTATTTGACCTTATTGAGAGTCCTTAATATATAGTACAGTACGGTAATACCGATGTAGTTATCACCTTATTTGACCTTATTGAGAGTCCTTAATATATAGTACAGTACGGTAATACCGATGTAGTTATCACCTTATTTGACCTTATTGAGAGTCCTTAATATATAGTACAGTACGGTAATACCGATGTAGTTATCACCTTATTTGACCTTATTGAGAGTCCTTACCGATGTAGTTATATGAGAGTCCTTAATATATAGTACAGTACGGTAATACCGATGTAGTTATCACCTTATTTGACCTTATTGAGAGTCCTTAATATATAGTACAGTACGGTAATACCGATGTAGTTATCACCTTATTTGACCTTATTGAGAGTCCTTAATATATAGTACAGTACGGTAATACCGATGTAGTTATCACCTTATTTGACCTTATTGAGAGTCCTTAATATATAGTACAGTACGGTAATACCGATGTAGTTATCACCTTATTTGACCTTATTGAGAGTCCTTAATATATAGTACAGTACGGTAATACCAATGTAGTTATCACCTTATTTGACCTTATTGAGAGTCCTTAATATATAGTACAGTACGGTAATACCGATGTAGTTATCACCTTATTTGACCTTATTGAGAGTCCTTAATATATAGTACAGTACGGTAATACCGATGAGTTATCACCTTATTTGACCTTATTGAGAGTCCTTAATATATAGTACAGTACGGTAATACCGATGTAGTTATCACCTTATTTGACCTTATTGAGAGTCCTTAATATATAGTACAGTACGGTAATACCGATGTAGTTATCACCTTATTTGACCTTATTGAGAGTCCTTAATATAGTACAGTACAGTACGGTAATTTACCGATGTAGTTATCACCTTATTTGACCTTATTGAGAGTCCTTAATAATATAGTACAGTACGTACAGTAATACCGATGTAGTTATCACCTTATTTGACCTTATTGAGAGTCCTTAATATATAGTACAGTACGGTAATACCGATGTAGTTATCACCTTATTTGACCTTATTGAGAGTCCTTAATATATAGTACAGTTATCACCTTATTTGACGGTAATACCGATGTAGTTATCACCTTATTTGACCTTATTGAGAGTCCTTAATATATAGTACAGTACGGTAATACCGATGTAGTTATCACCTTATTTGACCTTATTGAGAGTCCTTAATATATAGTACAGTACGGTAATACCGATGTAGTTATCACCTTATTTGACCTTATTGAGAGTCCTTAATATATAGTACAGTACGGTAATACCGATGTAGTTATCACCTTATTTGACCTTATTGAGAGTCCTTAATATATAGTACAGTACGGTAATACCGATGTAGTTATCACCTTATTTGACCTTATTGAGAGTCCTTAATATATAGTACAGTACGGTAATACCGATGTAGTTATCACCTTATTTGACCTTATTGAGAGTCCTTAATATATAGTACAGTACGGTAATACCGATGTAGTTATCACCTTATTTGACCTTATTGAGAGTCCTTAATATATAGTACAGTACGGTAATACCGATGTAGTTATCACCTTATTTGACCTTATTGAGAGTCCTTAATATATAGTACAGTACGGTAATACCGATGTAGTTATCACCTTATTTGACCTTATTGAGAGTCCTTAATATTATTTACAGTACGGTAATACCGATGTAGTTATCACCTTATTTGACCTTATTGAGAGTCCTTAATATATAGTACAGTACGGTAATACCGATGTAGTTATCACCTTATTTGACCTTATTGAGAGTCCTTAATATATAGTACAGTACGGTAATACCGATGTAGTTATCACCTTATTTGACCTTATTGAGAGTTACGCCTAATACACTGATAAATAGTTGCATATGTCAAAAATAAATTTAAGATGGAAACTTATGAGAGCCCTCATATGGACCGTACGGTACACACCCCACACACACGCCCCATACACACGCCCCACACACACCCCATGTGGAGTCAATATCAAAAGCAGTTTCCTACGGTAATGGAATGTGAAGTGCAAACAACCCTGTCAATGGAAGATGTTTATAAGAGGATATGTTACACCGCAGATAATAGCAGAATTGTTATCATGATCGAGTTTTCCGACGTGTGTGTGTGGGGAGTGTGTGTTTGGGGCGTGTGTGTGCGGCGTGTGTGTGGGGTGTGTGTGTGGAACGTGTCTGTGGGGCCTGTGTGTGGGGCGTGTGTGTGGGGCGTGTGTGTGTGTGGGACGTGTGTGGAACGTGTCTGTGGGGCGTGTGTGTTTGGGGCCGTGTGTGTGTGATGTGTGTGTGGAATGTGTGTGTGGGGCGTGTGTGTGGGGCGTGTGTATGGGGTGTGTGTGGGGCGTGTGTACGGGGTGTGTGTGGGGCGTGTGTAAGGGGCGTGTGTGAGGGGCGTGTGTATGGGGTGTGTGTGGGGCGTGTGTGTGGGGCGTGTGTATGGGGTGTGTGTGTGGGGCTTGTGTGTGGGGGTGTGTGTGGGACGTGTGTGTGTGTGTGGGGCGTGTGTGTGGGGTGTGTGTGTGTGTGGGGCGTGTGTGTGGGGCGTGTGTATGGGGTGTGTGTGGGGCGTGTGTATCGGGTGTGTGTGGGGCGTGTGTATGGGGTGTGTGTGGGGCGTGTGTATGGGGTGTGTGTGGGGCGTGTGTATGGGGTGTGTGTGGGGCGTGTGTGTGGGGCGTGTCTGTGGGACGGGTGTAGATAAACCTCAGGTAAAATATACCTATGAAATCATATACCGTTAGGAAAGCATAGCCTAAAACAAAGGCAATTTCATTTAATGTCGTCAGGACTTTAACTCTCCAAACTTAATTTTGTGCCCCATCGCACAAAATAAAGTAAAAAAGAGATTGTCCTCTCACACACACACACACACACACACACACACAAAGTACCTTATCGAGTGGCACGAAAGATAACAAGATAAATATGCAAATGAGGCAAATTATTTTTTAATGAGCGATGGATTTAGCAGAGAGTGTGTTGTGGGGGAGAACTGGAGATCAGAGAACATGCTCCCTGGGACTGGAGCTACTGCACATGTCTTTGGACCTCCCTCCACCTGGACCTCCCCCAACCTGGACCTCCCCCCCACCCAAACCAGACAAGTGAGGCACAGAAGATGTGGAGAGATCCACTCCAACATCCGGCCTGGTTGCTTCCACTATGTCTCTCCTGGATCACATGACAGGGACTCTTGATTTAGGGGAAAACCCCAACGTGGTACGAACGCGTTACGACCAGTGGTCAGCACAGAGTTCGGCCAAACTGTTGACGAGTACTGTAAGTAGAAATGCCAGTCCGGGTTTCCATCTGGGACATGTCTATGCCTCTCCAGAACTCTCCGAAGGGTCGGAATGACAAGAGGCGAGGAAGACACTGAGAGGACTACGTAAGCACACAGCGTTTTCAGAATGGCTTGGCTCTTCTTCCCTCCCCAGTCCCTGTGTCTCTGGCTTGGCTCTTCTTCCCTCCCCAGTCCCTGTGTCTCTGGCTTGGCTCTTCTTCCCTCCCCAGTCCCTGTGTCTCTGGCTTGGCTCTTCTTCCCTCCCCAGTCCCTGTGTCTCTGGCTTGGCTCTTCTTCCCTCCCCAGTCCCTGTGTCTCTGGCTTGGCTCTTCTTCCCTCCCCAGTCCCTGTGTCTCTGGCTTGGCTCTTCTTCCCTCCCCAGTCCCTGTGTCTCTGGCTTGGCTCTTCTTCCCTCCCCAGTCTCTGTGTCTCTGGCTTGGCTCTTCTTCCCTCCACAGTCCCTGTGTCTCTGGCTTGGCTCTTCTTCCCTCCCCAGTCCCTGTGTCTCTGGCTTGGCTCTTCTTCCCTCCACAGCCCCTGTGTCTCTGGCTTGGCTCTTCTTCCCTCCACAGTCCCTGTGTCTCTGGCTCTTCTTCCCTCCCCAGTCCCTGTGTCTCTGGCTTGGCTCTTCTTCCCTCCCCAGTCCCTGTGTCTCTGGCTTGGCTCTTCTTCCCTCCACAGCCCCTGTGTCTCTGGCTTGGCTCTTCTTCCCTCCCCAGTCCCTGTGTCTCTGGCTTGGCTCTTCTTCCCTCCCCAGTCCCTGTGTCTCTGGCTTGGCTCTTCTTCCCTCCACAGCCCCTGTGTCTCTGGCTTGGCTCTTCTTCCCTCCCCAGTCCCTGTGTCTCTGGCTTGGCTCTTCTTCCCTCCCCAGTCCCTGTGTCTCTGGCTTGGCTCTTCTTCCCTCCCCAGTCCCTGTGTCTCTGGCTTGGCTCTTCTTCCCTCCCCAGCCCCTGTGTCTCTGGCTTGGCTCTTCTTCCCTCCCCAGTCCCTGTGTCTCTGGCTTGGCTCTTCTTCCCTCCCCAGTCCCTGTGTCTCTGGCTTGGCTCTTCTTCCCTCCCCAGTCCCTGTGTCTCTGGCTTGGCTCTTCTTCCCTCCCCAGTCCCTGTGTCTCTGGCTTGGCTCTTCTTCCCTCCACAGCCCCTGTGTCTCGGTCGCCATCAGCCTTGAATGACCTCACTGAGGACTTGCGAGAGGCCAACGATTCCCGGGGAAACTGCAGCCATTCAATGCAAGATAATTACAGATCTATGAAGCAATGGGACATAAATTAACGGAGGCGGGGAATGCGGAATCCATCAATCATGCCTCCTGACGATCCTCCCACCGGCCCACGGCTGTTGATTTCTCTCCCCTCCTTGCCCTTCCCCTCCCCTCCCCCCCTCCTCTCTCCTGCCCTCTCCTCCCCTCTCCTCCCATCTCCTCCCCTCTCATCCCCTTCCCTCCCCTCTCCTCACAACTCTGTGAGGGGCGGGACATAGATTCCCTGTTGATTCCAACACAGTGTCAGGGTTTGAACAAAAACACATGCAAGGTATTTGTGGAGAATCCCAAACTAACTATCTACACAGCTTTGGACCAGGACATCCATCTGACTAGGGTGTCAGTGTCGAAACCACAGCGTGAATCAATGACAGCGTACGCTTGTTGTCTGCAAGACCGCAAAGAAGGGGATCAAACCAGACGTTGGATTTTATTTACTGATAATAATATAATTCAATTAAAATAATCAGTATGGTTGTTGAGTCATTTTAATTTAGTTTAAATATAAGGTAATTGGGAGGTAACATAATGGTACATTTATTTTTCCTCTATTGGTAACTAGATAGCATCCGTTAGCCGGCAGGAGGGAAAAACTGCCTTTGTGTCCTTGAGCTAAACAGTCACATTGTCTCTGACTGGGGCACTTCTTCTGCCCCTGACCTAGCCAGTAAATCTGCCATAGAGCAAGACAATCACTATTACTCTGACTGAGATGCTCATAAAATACAACAACATTTACAGTAACATTTATTTTGTACAGTAACCCAAATCATAATGAAGATATCGTGTTTAATAAGCCCACGACTCAATTGAGCCTCGTCTTGGGCCCTGACCCGCAGTGTTAGAAACACTGGTCTGAACTGCCAGTAGTAAACTGGAGCTTCACGTTTCTATAGTGTTGACCACGTATGGGCAAAATGTCTGGCTTGTTGTCAGTGTCTCCCTGTCCCCCCCCCACCACCCCGCCCCCTCTCTTGTTCACTCTGTTTCGTATTTTTCTTTCCTTGCGGGGGAATAGGTGCATCGACGCTGAGTCACGTCCGTGGGTGTTGACGACTTTCTGTTTATTTCCCCGGCTCTAGGACAAACAGCTGTGGAATCTACAAACACGAGTTTAAGAGCTTAGGCGTGTAGTATTCAAATGCTTTGTTTCTGGTGGCCAAAAACAATCAATGAGCGCCTCGACCAAAACACATTTACACGAACTAACTTTATATACTTGAATATTGATCTGGAAGTAATCTTTTTTTCTGTGTAAAACTTACGTTTGAACATGTTGACGATTTCGCCGAACCGCACCGCGAGTACCGGTATGTTTGAATGCAGCCCTAACTAAGGTAGACTCCGAGGGGAAAACATCGGGTATAAAAAGATTTCCGCTAAAAGTTGTCCAATTAAATAAAGCACCAGCCAGCTGTTAGGCAAACGCCAATATGGCCAACGCCATTCGCTTCTGTTTTACATTCAATAAGGCCTCAGCACATGGCGGTTAGCGCCGCGGTTGGGAAGAAAGGCAAAGCCGACAACCGGTTGTTTTCTCTCCGGCCTGTTGTCTCTTTCGTCCACGGTGCACTCGGTGTAATAATAGCCGGTGGCCGTGCCACATTGTCCACGGCCGCATGTTAAATGATTCATTCGTCGTAATATCTCCTGGAAATACTGTGAGGCAACTGAGGCGCCGGAGCCACGGGCAAAGGTGCGTAAAGATGAAGGGATTGGTGGGGTGAAGGGACTGGGGGGGTGAAGGGACTGAGGGGGTGAAGGGACTGGTGAAGGGGGTGAAGGGACTGGGGGTGAAGGGACTGGGGGTGAAGGGACAGGGTGGGTGAAGGTACTGGTGAAGGGGGTGAAGGGACTGGTGAAGGGGGTGAAGGGACTGGGGGGTGAAGGGACAGGGTGGGTGAAGGGACTGGGGGTGAAGGGACTGGGGGGTGAAGGGACAGGGTGGGTGAAGGGACTGAGGGGGTGAAGGGACTGGTGAAGGGGGTGAAGGGACTGGGGGGTGAAGGGACTGAGGGGGTGAAGGGACTGGAGGGGTGAAGGGACTGGGGGTGAAGGGACTGGGGGGTGAAGGGACTGAGGGGGTGAAGGGACTGGGGGTGAAGGGACTGAGGGGGTGAAGGGACAGGGTGGGTGAAGGGACTGAGGGGGTGAAGGGACTGGTGAAGGGGGTGAAGGGACTGGTGAAGGGGGTGAAGGGACTGGTGAAGGGGGTGAAGGGACTGGGGGTGAAGGGACTGAGGGGGTGAAGGGACTGGAGGGGTGAAGGGACTGGGGGGGGTGAAGGGACTGAGGGGGTGAAGGGACTGGGGGGGTGAAGGGACTGGGGGGGTGAAGGGACTGGGGGTGAAGGGACTGGGGGGACACACCAGATGTTGCTTGCTTAGAATTTGTTTTACCCGCGTGATTTTACAACATCCATGTTTCTAACTCTGTTATCATGAATATATGTTTTATATCTGCACAGAAATACAGCATTATAATGGGGTTGCTACGCAGGTCAATTTTGACAGACATCTCAGTCAGTGTGTCACGCTAAACAGAGTGCCAAGGCTAATTTATATACGCCGTAGAGAAGCAACAATGTCACGGTCAGGCCAGTGAAAGGTAATTTAGCCGTGCTGACTCAGTAGAGGAAGCGGAGCTTTGGAAGGCTGGGATGAGGCTTTACTTATCAAGGAAATTACCAAATATAGAGAACAAAATAATTAAAATGTCAACTTTCTCCATTCGAGAGTGGCTCGCGTGCAAATCAAATGCTGCGTGGGGAAAACCCCGAATATCTGCCACGACGGAATACCAGTCATGAGAACCAATTCATTTTATGTTGTGCTTCATAATGGAGCTCATAGGATTAATTACAACCGCGTTTAATGGCTCTTCCCTGAGCTTAAAAAAAAGCGGAGAAAACTCACGGCATATGGGATTTTGTAACAAGGTTGACGTGCCTAGGACTTCAAGCATATTGGATTTTGACCCTAGCTTCTTCTCACAAATCATGTGATAACCAGTGTGTGTTTTTGTGTGCAGTTTTATCCTCCAACCATCCAGTCATGTCATTCATTTCAGGCCCGACAGACAAAACGACGTCCTCCTCCACTTACACACTTTATTCATCACTCTGATCCCGGATTCAGACACTGTGATAAAAACAACGGGGAAGTTTACGGGACGGAAACAGTGGAAGAGATTAGCGTTTAACTCCCAAAGTCGCTGCAGAAATTAGCCCAATTTTCTTCAATTTCTCCATGAAATCGCTCTCCAACCTGTGTGTGGGGTTTTCTCTATGTTCAGTTTGGTCCTTATGATCAATGAATGGTTTGAAATGTGTCCTTGTGTCCGTACTGTACTACACAGTGAAATGGTTTGAAATGTGTCCTTGTGTCCGTACTGTACTACACAGAGAAATGGTTTGAAATGTGTCCTTGTGTCCGTACTGTACTACACAGAGAAATGGTTTGAAATGTGTCCTTGTGTCCGTACTGTACTACACAGAGAAATGGTTTGAAATGTGTCCTTGTGTCCGTACTGTACTACACAGAGAAATGGTTTGAAATGTGTCCTTGTGTCCGTACTGTACTACACAGAGAAATGGTTTCTCTCCTTCAGTCTCAGGCAACTTGGTGGGAAATTCATTCAACAAAACCCAGAAAAAAAAATGTAGGACAGTGTGTTCTAAACAAAGGCTTTGTTACAAAGGAGTGCCCTACATTGTGACACAGGTTTCATTTGGGACACACAGCCAGCCTCTTTTACTTTATTTCTCTAAAACCGGAGGCCAGTACCAAAGGTAGGTTAAGACGATATTTTACTTGATCATGTGAAAATCTAAAAATGTGAATTTCAAACGTGCACAGCTCTCAGGCAAATACGTTTGCCCCGTGTATTTCAGAACATGTAAAAGGATTTCTAAAGCAAGAAATGCAAAAGGTATTCTTGTATACTTCTACGCCGAAAACCAAATTGTAAAGCTACAAAGTACATTTGGTATTATCACGTGTAGTATATGTACACTGATGAGCCGAAACATTATGACATCACAGGTGAAGCAATCATGTTGATCATCTCCTAACATGGGAACATTAAGGCCTGGGTGAATTAGATGGTAAGTGAACAACCAGTTGTTGCAGTCAATGTGTTGGATGCAGAAGAAATGGGCCTTAGCTATTTTTACAAGTGCCAAATTGTTATGGGCAGATGATTGGTTCAGAGGATCATTGACATCATTGGAGTACTCCTGGTCAGCAGTGGTGTGTACCTACAGACAGTGGGCTGTGTATGGGTCTGGATGGGTCTGTGTATGGAGCCAGATACCACAGGACACCTTCACTAATATCTTGGTACCAGATACCACAGGACACCTTCACTAATATCTTGGGGCCAGATACCACAGGACACCTTCACTAATGTCTTGGTGCCAGATACCACAGGACACCTTCACTAATGTATTGGTGCCAAATACCACAGGACACCTTCACTAATGTATTGGTGCCAAATACCACAGGACACCTTCACTAATGTCTTGGTACCAGATACCACAGGACACCTTCACTAATGTCTTGGTACCAGATACCACATGACACCTTCACTAATGTATTAGTGCCACATTTTGGCTTATCAGTGTCTATATGCAGAGAAATATGTAATGAAATGTTTCATATCCATTTCAGCTGCATTGATAATAAATTGTTCTGCGTCGATCTGGGAATTTTCACAATGTTTACATCCGTTTCTAAACTACGTAAGCAGCCAAAAATGTTATTTGATGTGGCCATCTGCTGAATAAAATAATATAGGTTAGTCTATTCAATGATAGGGTCTACATTGACCTTGGTAGCACCCTTGGAGGAGCCAAGCAGCACTCCTGATAAATGTACTTCATTTGCGTGCAAACTCTGATGAAGTGCAATGCAGCTTTCCAATTACATTTTCTTTGAAATTGCTCCTGATGGCTGCCTTCCTCTGTGTGCGGTGCCTGCTGTCACATCCACGGCAAGCTGTTGCATTTATCAGGTGTCAAGTACTGCGGAAAAAACTTGCTCCCGGAAAATAATTCCTCTGAGGGCATTTGTGTGTCAGAGGCCCTGATTGTGATTCACCTGTTTCTATAGTGAATGAAGGCATGATTCACCCCCCATAGGCAGAGCCATGCTGACCCGTTCTCACGTTAACGGAAAGCACGTTAACATACAAGGGTTTGACAGCGGTTTATGTCCGCAGGTTGTTTGAACCGTGTGCGAGAACTGCTTTGCATACATGTTTGGTTGTTGGTTTTTGGTAAGAAATGCAACGCTAAGACGTTCAGTCTTGAATATGCTGTCGGCACACAACATATACATATTAAATGGGGGCAAATACATTTGGATAGTTTCTGCTATATGGTATTCTTATTAAATGATAAGGACCTTACAATTCAATAAGGACCTTATGATCATATTTTCTGTTTTTATTTACATCAGCATGACAAACTGAAATGCATTTGAGTCAAATACAATTTCCTATCAGTGTAATTACTAATGCTCTTTTGTGTGGAACTCTTATTGTGACAGCTGTGTGGGAATTAATTTATTACAGATGCATTGTATTTATTTACGAGGCTTCCTTGACAATACATAAGCAGTTTATTTTCCAATATGGTCTGTTATGAAGGCTATCTGCACTCCAGCTTATAAAACAATGAAGACCTCTACTGCCTTCGCATTTCAGACCATCTAATACACTGCAAACCTTGATGTATTCTCATTACTCAAAACATATTTTAGTACAGGTAGTTTTGGTAGTCAATTCTTAAATCAGATAACTCTAACAGGGTCTCCATTTGAGTTGTATGTGCTGAAAAGAATTGTGTCATAGACTAACTAAACCTCACCGCCAATACAACCTCCCAGCATGCATTGCCCGTTCGTCGGTTTACAATTTCAGTAAAGGTTGCAAAGCAATACTAACTACATAATTTGATTACTTTAAATAAACATGTGTCTGATCTTTGCGTGGCTAAGATTAATTATCCAGTGTACGTACCGAAATAACTATAATTAAAAAATTCTAATATATTTTTCTCTTCTAGGTTGTTTCTACAGTGATTGAGTAAATGTGTATGCCACGACCGTGATTCCATTCCATATATTTACCAGTTATAATGCTGTTTGACCACCCATTTGTGTATACATAGCTATATACATAGCTATATATATATACATAGCTATATATATATATATATATATATATATATATATAAATACCAGTACCAGCACTGTGACAATGTGCGTCATGAATGCTGTTTGACGATTGTTTATCTGTGGCAGTGTCAGTGCCGTTCCCAGAACATTTCTCTGACCTGAACTTTGAGAAATAACCAATAATGAAATACATATTGTCTACCCGTACCGATGTTACCAGAACATGCTCAGTCTCGGTCACTGTAGAAAGAAATCGATTACCTATTAGCAGATTATTTAGACCTAAGGCATAATGTCAGTGCCTCAGTTCTCCCATGAATGAAACTCTGTGAAACTGCTGTTGTTGTGGAGTCTCGAAAATACATCGGTATGGCGTCTTCCATAATCTGCAAATCAGTCTACACAATATGCAAATCAGACTACACAATATGCAAATCAAACTACACAAT
Source organism: Dallia pectoralis (assembly GCA_029465975.1). NCBI lineage: Eukaryota > Metazoa > Chordata > Actinopteri > Esociformes > Umbridae > Dallia > Dallia pectoralis. The sequence continues at coordinate 2,835,049 of CM055732.1, read as the reverse complement.
CTGCAAATCAGACTACACAAAATCTGCAAATCAGACTCTACAATCTGCAGTCAGACTACACAATCTGCAAATCAGACTCTACACAATATGCAAATCAGACTACACAATCTGCAAATCAGACTCTACACAATCTGCAAATCAGACTACACAATATGCAAATCAGACTCTACACTATATGCAAATCAGACTACACAATATGCAAATCAGACTCTACACAATCTGCAAATCAGACTACACAATATGCAAATCAGACTCTACACAATATGCAAATCAGACTACACAATATGCAAATCAGACTCTACACAATCTGCAAATCAGACTACACAATATGCAAATCAGACTTTACACAATATGCAAATCAAACTACACAATCTGCAAATCAGACTACACAATATATGCAAATCAGACTACACAATCTGCAGTCAGACTGCACAATCTACAAATCAGCTTTTTCAGATAATCCCGTTAATGACACAAAAGTTTTGCTGAGATTTTTCTTACCAGATTCAGTGACCATTTCTAGCTGAGAGGAGCACATCACAGCTCTCCAAGGCAACGGTGAAGCTAAGCAGTGCTGCTGAGGAGAGTATAGAAACCTTAAACACACAGGTATTAAAACATCAGCAGAGCTAATCTCATACCAACCCTTCTGATATACAATTACTGATTGATGGAAATCACAGAATCTTGTTTTACAATTCATACGCCGTTTTGTATCTCGGTAACACCGTCAATTAGATGATTCTAATAATATCTAAAACCCTAACATTTCAATCTCACCGTAAAACACTTTCCTCAGTATTACACCGCAGCCTGACTCCGTCATTCATCTAATCCCAATTAAACAGTTCTCAAAGAGCTGCCTATCTGGTGTACAGTGAACACAAGCCCAGGGAAGATGCCTACACTGCTGGCTGTTTCAATCGGAGTTCCAGAGAAACTCTCGGCCCGACCCGGTTCTTTGTATAGCCTACATAAATAAGATTGAACGTGCTATCGATGACTCCCGTATTCACCCTGATGCAGACTACTCTGTCCTACATTAATGAAGCATCTCACACTGAACTGCAGAACACACTTCAACGTAGCTTCAATAACATAGAACATGACTTTGATCTCAAACTACACCGTATGACCATGTATGTATCCGAATATCTTATTAACTAACTCTGTCCAGACCAGCATTAGCATTTATACAGTCGACCCAAATAACTCTTAATTAATGAAACGGAGACTTAATACTACATAATTTCACAACTCTATACTCTCTGATAACAAGTAATTTAGAAGTCCATCCTGGGCCGATTCCCCCTTCACACTCGCTATCTATTCTAATGTTTCCTATTCATGGTCACTGGTCATTACAAAGGTCCAAAGCTTACTTGGTCCTAGTCATATTCAGTTAAATGCCCCTACATAGCAGCTAATCACCTGCTTATATGTGTGTCACCTCGAAAGGTGAACATGGCGTTCAGAGAACGACCCTCTCATTTAGCGACCGGCGCCGGAGAGTCGTGGTTGCAAATCAAACGATGCCGATAGGTGAGTGCAGAGTGATACCTGTCCCCTCTAACCAAGCCCTGACATGCCCTGTGTGGAAACAGTACTGCTCTGATCAGCCACCAGATGAATCGTGAAGAACAGATGCTTGACATTTGCCTGTTTCTTCCTTCTAGCATCGACTGTGTTGTTCACTGCTCCGCCGAGTAAAATGCACCCACTATTCCTGGCTCCGTTCGGCTGTCCCACTTGGCGATCTTCAGCTGAATGCACTGTAAACTGTAAACCGCTCTGGATTAGACACATCTGGATTAGAACATCTGGATTAGATCTGCTTAATGACCCAGATGTTGACGTAAACTGATTAAATGGTCGTCGTCGTTTTGTGCAATCGATGACCATTAGATTCCAAAGTCGTTAACCAATATTGTAAATATTTCTTTTCAGGCATGTTTTTGCATTATGGGTGGAACCAGGACATCCGAGGCAGCACTCACAGGTGAAGCTAACATTTTAGCCCCTATCAACGCCCCATCCAGTCCTCTATTCACGCCGCTGTTTTAAGACAACTGATTGAAGTGCTTGCATGTTTGATGAACCCCCTTGGAGAGTTTGTTTGAGCCTCTTGTGTTTTTTAACCGGTTTCTAAGACCCAGGAAGCATTGTTTGTCATAGGTTAGTGAGTTTTTTTTTCCACATTTGAAATGACATTCTTTGTGACTTAATGAAGAATCAAAATGTCTACGCTACTTTTCACCTGGGACATTTTTTGTCCACTTTAATCTCCTAACAACACGACACTATTGCAGATGGTGACTATTTAACTCCAGGAACTTCACAAATATGAGGACAGAGGAGGGAGGTTTACAACAGCTTGCATCATCAACTCAATGTCATGTTAGTTCATTGCTTTCACTGATCTCAACGTTCACAGAGGGTAAAATAACATTATTAAACGCCAGGTTTTTTATTTATTAATAAATAGTTCCACCGATCAATATGCTTATGAAATCTGTAACAATCTGCTACTTTTCATACAATACCCTTTTTTCTTTCAAGCTGATTTGTTGGCACACAGAACACTTTATTTTTTAAGGACAACTTTAAATGTCACCGGGAAAAACAATATAATGTCTCTTAGTGATATTTTACAGTTAAGCCCTGTATCAAAAACCATATTGATTTTTTTATATATTAAATGGAAAACACAAATATAGGGACAAAGTTACTTTTGATTAAATAAAATACTTAAAAAAACGCCACTTTTCTCTGATCGAATCTGCTCCATACATAGAAGTCATCAGACAACTGTGGAGAATGAGGAGATGGACACAAGCGCAGGGGGAACGAAACACATTTATTGGAGAAAAAAATGTAAGTGAACAACACTAGACAAGAGATGCGCAAACGTAATGTTGGTGTATATCTCACAAAGACCGACGACACACACTGGGAAAGCAGGAACTTAAATAGGACGGTGATTAGGAAAACAGGTGAGGGCAATGAAACAAGTGTCGGTGCGCTAAACAAGGGAGAGAGGGCGTTGGATTTCACAGGCACGGATATCCTGCATGGCATCTCCACAGACCTCGGTATCCAATTAGAGGGTAACATGTTTGCGCTATATTTTGGACTTACTTTGATTCTCTTGAACTGGGTTCTGTTACAGTATTTTGTTCCAATATGGGTGAATAATAACTATCTGCACGTGCTTTTGTTTTGTAGAAATGTGTAATAATAGGCCGTGTGTGTATAAAACGTTCAGCCTCCTTTGACTACAGTACTGGAAACCCTGAAAGAGAACTGATGTCTGCCAACTTTGAGCGCACTAAACTTCTGTATCTTACGCGTAGTAGCGCACGTTGGATTAACCCCATATAGTGTGCATGAGTAACGTAGACATGTTCAACTCAAATAGATGTTTCTAGTTACTGACGTAAGTTTATCGTGAGCAAACATAACAGTGCTAAATGAAAACAATGAATAGTGAGCGAGGAGAACATGGGGGGAGTTTAGGGTAGACCCGCAGACATGGTTCTCCTATTCTGGGGCGGGGCCTCAGATCTCAGAGCTTCTTCATGTTCCGGGCTTTTATTGAGAGAAGACTTTGAAAAGTATGAAAGTGTGAAGTGCAGCTTGTCCTGTACGGTGATGAACCCTACATTTACATTTAGTCAGTTTGCAGATGCACTTATGTGGATACAGTCAGTTGCATTTAGACTAATGCTAATGTAATGTTGGTCTGTCAGAAACTGCTGGTTGTAAACACATAGGATTGTCTAGCGTTAAAGACAAATGAAACGGTGGACAAAATGGTAAAGCATCACTAAAGTTTTTGTTTGTCAGCTTTTTACTGAAACATGATTGTGTTCACATGATCTCAGAGGATTTAAGGAATTGATTCCACTGTATTTAATTAATTTCATTGATTGATTGAGTTCCTTTAGGTTATATAATTTGTTACCAACATAAATATTTCCTACTAATACAGAGGTTATAATTGTCAGTTTACATTAATGCATTTTCCTATGCTTTGGTTTCTGATCAGGCTTGACTGTTGAACTCACTCATGAGGCATTAACACGTATTTAATGATTAATGACGACATAATTAATCAGGAACAAAAAGTCTCAAAATACAAGTGGCAAATGCAGATGGCAAAAAGAAACCCTTATCTTATGTGTGATAATAACATCCTTGCAAATTAAATCAGATGTATGTTTGTGTTTTGACTCCTACACAGTGCCGTATGTAGAGAATGCTTCCCTTGGAAAAGCTTCAAGTGTTCTATGTATTGGTGCCTCTAAACAACCAGAGTGATTATTTTTCTCTCCTGAATAACCTAAACAATTGCAGAAACTTTCGACCAACTCCAGACGCATAATGTAGTGCTAACGGACATGTGAAATGTATTTCCTTTTCCTTGGCCTTTTGTAGACACACCCAGGAGCCAGTGGTGCCTCACGCGCTCTGGTAACGGTTAAAGTTGAACGACGTGCTTGATCAGGCAGATCAAAAAGCTGCAGCCGCAGAAGATAATGCTCATAACAGCTGGTAGCGCTCATCTTACTAGCCACATCTGATCCCTGGGCTGGTGTTGTAAATTACACTGGAATCTAGCAGGGCTCTGAACACAGATTCAGGTCTGTAAATTACACCGGAATCTAGCAGGGCTCTGAACACAGATTCAGGTCTGTAAATTACACCGGAATCTAGCAGGGCTCTGAACACAGATTCAGGTCTGTAAATTACACTGGAATCTAGCAGGGCTCTGAACACAGATTCAGGTCTGTAAATTACACTGGAATCTAGCAGGGCTCTGAACACAGATTCAGGTCTGTAAATTACACTGGAATCTAGCAGGGCTCTGAACACAGACTCAGGTCTGTAAATTACACTGGAATCTAGCAGGGCTCTGAACACAGATTCAGGTCTGTAAATTACACTGGAATCTAGCAGGGCTCTGAACACAGATTCAGGTCTGTAAATTACACCGGAATCTAGCAGGGCTCTGAACACAGATTCAGGTCTGTAAATTACACCGGAATCTAGCAGGGCTCTGAACACAGATTCAGGTCTGTAAATTACACCGGAATCTAGCAGGGCTCTGAACACAGATTCAGGTCTGTAAATTACACCGGAATCTAGCAGGGCTCTGAACACTGATTCAGGTCTGTAAATTACACCGGAATCTAGCAGGGCTCTGAACACTGATTCAGGTCTGTAAATTACACCGGAATCTAGCAGGGCTCTGAACACTGATTCAGGTCTGTAAATTACACTGGAATCTAGCAGGGCTCTGAACACAGACTCAGGTCTGTAAATTACACTGGAATCTAGCAGGGCTCTGAACACAGATTCAGGTCTGTAAATTACACTGGAATCTAGCAGGGCTCTGAACACAGATTCAGGTCTGTAAATTACACCGGAATCTAGCAGGGCTCTGAACACAGATTCAGGTCTGTAAATTACACCGGAATCTAGCAGGGCTCTGAACACAGATTCAGGTCTGTAAATTACACCGGAATCTAGCAGGGCTCTGAACACTGATTCAGGTCTGTAAATTACACCGGAATCTAGCAGGGCTCTGAACACTGATTCAGGTCTGTAAATTACACCGGAATCTAGCAGGGCTCTGAACACTGATTCAGGTCTGTAAATTACACCGGAATCTAGCAGGGCTCTGAACACTGATTCAGGTCTGTAAATTACACCGGAATCTAGCAGGGCTCTGAATTAATCACTCTAAAGAGTACAAAATTAATGTATAATTTGAAATTAGTATATAATACAAAAGGAGTCTATAAACCAGTATATAATATGAAATGAGTGTGTAACACTCATTTCGTATTATACATTCATTATACAATAACACGAAAATAGTGTATATAACGAAAGGAGTGTATAATGAAAGTGTCAGAGCTGTGCTCGAGACCACCTAAAGCGAGACCGAGACGAGACCGAGACCGAAGGGGGCCGAGACCGAGACGAGACCAAGACCGAAGGGGGCCGAGACCGAGACGAGACCGAGACCGAAGGTGGCCGAGACCGAGACGAGACCGATACCAAAGGGGGCCGAGACCGAGACCAGTCATATCAACACTAAATAATATGACATGTTTTTGGTCCAATGACCAATGTAAAAAAACACTTGACCAACAGCATCAGATCATCTACTGTGTTGTCATCCTGAATTAAATGAATTTTATTAAAAGAGTATGTAGGCCTATTTATTGTCTTATGTAAACATAAAATACGAAAATAAAACCATGATTTTAAAATGCACAGGCTATGATATAAAAATTTCCAAAAATCGAATAAATGAAAATCCATCAAACTGTATGTCCTATGTTGATTAGTAAATGCTAACACATTTTAGATCACAAGCGACTTGCAATCAAATGATTTGCGCATGATTGGCCGATAAACAAATCTATTTATAATTATTTATCCGTCCACAGGCACGCAGCTTCAGTTGTTTGTCTGCTTGAGCAGGATTCAGGTCTGTTGCACTGCGCACAGTGTTCATTAAGTGCACATGAGACAGGGCAAACTAACCCGGTTGAACTGCGCACAGTGTTCATATAGATCAGACCAAAACCCTTCCAGTTTAATAAAGATCGGACCAAAACGGGTTCAGTTTCATATAGATCGGACCATAATTCCAGTTTTATGCTCTTTCTGCCGTATGCCCCCGGACTTATGTATGTCCCACGTCCTTCTGTGTGCATGAGTAATTTCATTTATCGCCCATTTGTAGTTAGCCTATTAATAATTATTGTTTATATTCGTTTAATTTCGATACAAAACAATATTTTGTTGAAGTCTCTTGTAGGCTATATGAATACACTGTGGTTCATTGTTATTAATTATTGAGTGCAATAGGCGCATGACACATGAATGGGGCTGTATGTATTTGGCGGAATTCGTTCTGTTTATTTAGTGAAACATATTTCTTTATAAAGGTCTTTTTTTGTAGTTCAACCAAGCCAATCAGACTATTGTCTATATGTGTTCTCGTAGTATTTGTCTGTGTATCGCCCATTCAACCATTGCCATATAGGCTCAGTGAAGTGTGATCGGTGTCTGGGTACCGCAATTAGGGTACCAACGCCCAGCGGCGTGGGATTTTGGCGACAGGAAGGCAGTTTAGGTATCAAAAAACATGTAAATAGTAGTTTTATATATTGTTTGGTTTGTGATTTTGCAATTCTGAAAACGGGACAAGGTAAAATGCACGTATTTAGGAAAAGTCATGGAAGGACGTCGGCTGTAGCTTTTCAACATTATGTATGTATTTTAATTACTAACCGCTGTGTGTTTTCGGACAAATTATTTATTTGTGCTCAATGTACTGAATATAGGCAAAACGAATATATTGGCTGATTGTGCAGACATGATCGAGCATATGTTTAAGATTGAAGTATTTACGTGAATGGGTGCACGCTCTAGCGACGCTGGGGGTGGGCTTTTCTTCAAAAGTAGATAGCCATTGGCGGGATAAGCCACATCAGAAAAAAACAGTCTGACTCTGGACGAAATACAGGCAATGGAAATACAGCCTCTACATGTCATACTTAAATATTTTTCTAGAAAAAATTGTGGAGGATAATTTCTACGCTGGTCTCGGCTGGCCTCGGAAGAATTTACGAGTCCTTACTGTCCGAGACCGAGTCGAGACCGAGTCCAAATGTAACCGAGACCGAGACGAGACCGAGACCTTAAAAAAGTGGTCTCGAGACCGGTCTACAGTACTACAGCTCTGGAAAGTGTACTATACGAAATTAGTGAATAATACGAAATGAAAGACCTCGGCGGGAGTTGAAAGAAGCTTCTGGCGCCGGTAAAGGACTGGCATGTCCCATGATTCCATTCATAGCGCACCCCCCACTCCCGCCCCCCTGTTGGGAGGAAATGCTTCTAAAATAAAGAGGGAATGTGATCCCCTCTCAGCTTGTGAGGCCTCAGCTGTGAAGATGACGATGGCAGCGGCCGGGTGGGTTGAACTGCCACGTGAACCTTGTTTGGTCGAGGGGACACAACCTGGGTTTGTTGGCGTCTCGCTGTGTGACAGTGCCGAGGCTTTATCTGTGTGTAGAGGTCTGCTGGACATCTGCTGGTCATCTGCTGGACATCTGCTGGTCATCTGCTGGTCATCTGCTGAACATCTGCAGGACATCTGCTGGTCATCTGCTGGACATCTGCTGGTCATCTGCTGGTCAACTGCTGGTCATCTGCTGGACATCTGCTTGGCATTGCCCTACAACTGGGTACTTGAAAAGCAGTTTCCCAATTGAGCTAGTGAGATTGATTTAATTATCTGCTTTACTGTAATAAGTATTAAACCAGAAGGGCCAGACATTGGCATTGGTTTCTCTATAATGTCCTGCAAAAACAACTGTACCTCAAATAAAGCTGTTATCAAACGCACGCAGAGAACTGGCTAGTCTTCAGATACGAGGGATTTATTCAGTGTTAGGTAAAGCTGCTTTTAACCAAGCTCCCCTCTAACAGAGTGTCTTACAGCGTGAACACACGTTAAATGCCCTGGTGACTATAAGATGTACAGTCGGATCTGTACATGTCTATTGCTTTCCTTTATATCTCTGTTTTTTCATGTACATGTGTTGTAGGCATTTCTTGTTATAGCTCTATACATGACTGGACTGTAATAGAGAACCTGTTGTCAGCTTGAATCCCTGTATAGAAATATATACATTGAAAACAATTTAAGCGTTTAAAAAACTGCCTCTTTATGTCATCGGAATCAGAAGAGTTTTATTCGCCAAGGCCGCTCACTTAAACAAGGAATTTGGTCTGACCCGTTACTGCAACGCTTAATACACACATTAATGAATGAATACGAACAAGAGAGAAAATACGTTGCTAGATGAATAGAATATAAAATTATGTTTGATCTCAAGCTGCTAGATGATAGAATGTAAAATGATGTTTCTTCCTTAATGGAGTTTTAAAGGCAGCTTGAGATCTAATACTACATCTTTTGTTCTCATAGCACTCTGTAACAAATAACTTACTAAATACCTATAGTTTAAGTATAAATACACTTTTCAACAGATATTCAGCACATTTGATCTGAACTTTAGGTCTAAGCACTGTATCCGACTGCAGGTAGGAAGTTCTGAGTCAGTTCAAAAAATACTTTCTGAAACAAATTGCGTGTAGTCAATATTCTGGGAACGAGAATGAGAGAATGGGCAAAAGCAGCTCCTAATCCGGGGTCACAAGGCCTAAACCAAATGAGCCGATGGGGCGCCAGTTCCAGGGAAACGACCTTCTGATGAGAGACAGTGGGAGACATAAGACCTGGGTCAACGCGAGGAACATTATCAACTTGTGCGATTGTTTAATATTCCTAAGTCTACGTGCTGTTATAAAAGTGACATACAGTTTAAGCAAGACTAGGATTTGGTAATCACCGAGTACGGCTCACAACAAAGCCTGACTCAGGTCCCTTCAGCCATTTGGGGCTTGTGGATGGGATTTGATCGGTTAGACTTGCACTTTTCTTTTAATCTTTTAAGTCCTTTCTTTGGGTTCGCGGGTTTTGGGCTACATTGTCAGAAAATGTCCGTAGCCACGAGGCAGAGAGTTTTCTTTAGCAAAAAAACCCGGCATGCCTGTTAATGTGAACGGGTAAGCCGACGCTGATCCAGTTAATTTGCCACGGTTATGGATCCTTCAGAGAAGTGAAATTATAATGAGAGTGTCCGTCTGTCCCGAGGCCCATTTATCTGAAAAACAAACAAGTGGTATTAGAATCGACGCTGCTTGGCACTCCGAGTTTTGAAAGTCTTCGTTCCATTTCGAAATACAAAAGCATTTAAATGAGTTTGTTCGAAAGGTAAACAGAAGATTTGCATGAGAGGTAAGAAACCCTCGGATGCCTATGAAGGCTTACCGCCCTTTGAATGATTATGACAACAACACCTTGAAAACAGGTTCTCTGTTTCATTTGAAGGAGCTCCAGCTGCAGCAGTAATTGAGACTGCCTCTCCTCCCACACCTCCACAGGAGATGGGAAGGTGACGTGCTGCCGTAATTTGTATTTGTTCCATGAGACCTTCACGGTTGCGCCGGTCAGCAGAGCCGGGGGCTTGTGGTAAAACCAGAGATTACACACACACACAACTCAACGTAGACACTGCAGTCCCCAGAGACCTACGCCATTGGCATGGTAACGAATTCTCAGAGGTTTCCTCCCTACATCAAATGTAATCATGTTCTGCCTTCCCAAAGCCGTACGGTACTGTTCAGATACCTGCTGGAATCGGAGGCCAAGGCCCATGCGGCGAACAGGTTGTTTGCAACGCTGTGTAATGGTTTGGCATCGAGGGATTGTGGGAAAATGTAGCGAAGGTCCAAGCAATTCCCGTGCTTGATATTTGAGTTGCGGAACGCGCCTTCAAATCCTCTCCACGGGACAACAGCACACCGTGACATCGGTGAATGGAAGAACGCTGGTTGGAGCTCGGCGACACAGTGTAGCATGGAGACAGACTAGAGAGCAGGCAAACTGGGGCCACTAACTGGGGCCACCAACTGAGGCCACTAACTGAGGCCACCAACTGAGGCCACCAACTGAGGCCACTAACTGAGGCCACCAACTGGGGCCACTAACTGGGGCCACCAACTGGGGCTACTAACTGGGGCCACTAACTGGGGCCACCAACTGGGGCCACCAACTGGGGCCACCAACTGGGGCCACCAACTGGGGCCACCAACTAGGGCCACCAACTGGGGCCACCAACTGGGGCCACCAACTGGGGCCACCAACTGGGGCTACTAACTGGGGCCACCAACTGGGGCCACCAACTGGGGCCACCAACTGGGGCCACCAACTGGGGCCACCAACTGGGGCCACCAACTGGGGCCACTAACTAGAGCCACTAACTGGGGCCACTAATTGAGGCCACCAACTGGGGCCACTAACTGGGGCCACCAACTAGGGCTACTAACTGGGGCCACTAACTGAGGCTACCACTGGCCACAAGGCAATAAACAGTGCACCCCAAACCCCTTGTTTGAAAAAACATGCTGCTCTAAAGTTGTAATAAATTCATATTTATGTATTAATGTATTCATAATGTCTTTACCGATATGCAATACAATATGAAATTATTTTACAATTGTCTTTTATACTTTTGTCCATGTTTTATACATTGACCAGTAACGTTCCTTCCGGTTGGTTTTCGGGTCACAACACACAAGGCACTCTGACGTGTACAGAATTAAGGCTGACGGAGGAACCGGTTGTGTTGCTTGCCGGAGATAGCCGGGGCATCACCACGCCCTCCAGAACCCGGGATGATAAGGAAGAAAGGCATCTTTGAACACGGGGAGGTCAAAGCATTTATTTTTAAACAGCGCAGCAGAACCGAGCCAGGACACCTTTGCGACCGACAGGTCCACCTGGCAGTACACGTGCGCCTGAGGGGATCAGAACCTCAACAGATGCAATCCCACCGAGAAGAAGCAACCAAAAAGACATCGACCGGCAGCTGGAATGGTGCCAGTCCATCACAACTTCACAGAACACAGCTCCCAGACATTCTGCTCGCTAAGGGATGATGTGTTACTTTAAGTGTTACGTTGAGAACATGCACGTGTGTCATCTGGAGTAATTCCACTCCCACCTGGGCCTCCATATCACCTGCCCTACGTTACCTGTGCCAGGGACAGGGTAGGGCCGTAAATAAAAACACCTGTTTTAAATGGACAGCTGAACTTCTTCAGGGTGACGTGAATTTGCCAAACTCCCAACGGATGATTGACGTCTTCGAGGCAGGGCTCCATCCAGAATGTTGCGGCACAGTTTGAAAGGATGAACCAATCCAATACATTGGAATAACCCTTAGTTAGCATAAACATGACCCACGTCGTCTATTCTCTGTTAGAGAACGTCTCACAGGTCACAGGTCACACATCGAGGTCCGGAGGCGTCACACGGGACGAAGAAAAAACGTTGCGCGCTAGCTCCCAGACGGGCTCGGGCGAAAACAGCCCGAATTCTGACACGGCCGACTTTTCTCGGCCGTATTAATCCAGACGTCTGAGAATAGAGCGGCGCTGACAGCTGTTCAGTCAGCCTGCTGGCCGGCTTGTCCTCCTGAGTATTGGAACACGTCCGTCTGACTAGATGGGAGCAGCGTACTCTCACCTCGTCAGCTTGCTCGAGGGGGTGGGGGGTGGGGGGGGTCTGGCGTGTGTGTCAGCGACAACAAAAACATCTGCAGTGACGAGACACTTCCTCGCCAGGCGTCAAGATGTATTTATAGCGTGGGGTGTCGAATAATCATCATCAGAAATGACTTAGTGAAATGAAATCAGATTTCTGTGTGGAGCGTTTGCGGTTCTATCGATGGGATGGGTTTATTGTCAGTCAAAGGAAATGTAGTTATGGGGTGACGAAGGAGACAGTGTTTCTGGGGATTAACTTCAACAACAAGAAGTTACAGAGAGACGGACAAATCCCAATCCTATCAGAGGAGTTATCTCCGTGTGCAACCCACAATGTTCTACATGTGCCACTTCTGGAAATAAATATTACCTATATTATACACCCACTACTGTTAATCAGGGACGGTGACAGTGTTATCACAACTGCCTGCAGTTTGTATGTCAATAGAAAACAGTTCACGGCAGATGGTTGATTAATGAGTCCAGTAGAATGAACACTAAATCAGTGCTAATGTGCCCTCGTCTTTATTGTCGCAGTCTTTATTTGTGCGTACCCGACTAAATCTCTGTAGGTCAAAGGTCATGTAACGTGCATCTGTCAAAACATCCTCCCTCCGGGGTTGGTTAGTAGAACGCTTTGAAAGAGGACCATATGTGGAATACACATATCTGTATGTGGAATAATACACAAATCTATATGTGGAATAACCATATCTGTATGTGGAATACACAGATCTATATGTGGAATAACCATATCCATATGTGGAATAAACTTCAGCACTCTTCACAGTCCACCCAAATCCCATGTCCATCAGGTCCTGTCATCTAGTCCACTGTGGGCTCCGTGCGGTTCCCTCGGTTAGCCCAACACGTACCCGGTCACGCTCTGATACCACGTCACACACTGTAATTTGGGTCGCACTAGGCTATGGCACGGAGGATTTTGACAAACCCGTTTGTTCGTGGCGTGCTGGCGAGGATAGACGGGGTCGTGGAGCTGGGTCATCGGGTGGGAGGTTTCTGTTACCAGAGCAACCAGGAATGGGCGTGTCACAATCCCAGAAGACAAACAAAAAATGTCACTCAGAACCGGGGAACTGTGGACAATAAGAAAAGCGCCATGACAACCAGAATTCAACCGGAGGTTCTGAGAGAGACTCATGGGAGGCTGTCAGTTGAAAGCAACCAGAAGATGTTTGCCAAAGACACCCACCACAGGCGGCTAATAAATGTGTCTAAGAAAAGGCTAACGATCTCAAAATCCCAGTGGAACTTATGATGGAGTACAAACAAAGAGTGATGCAAACTAACAAGTTGATAAAAAAGTTTGCGTCATGTATTAAAACTAGCCTCCCACTCAGAAAAGAAGATTCCACAGAGTTTATTTGGCCAGCCTATGGTGGGAATGGAGACTATATCTATTCTCCCGGAGAGACGCATATTATAGATATAAATGTTAGGTCACTAGCCTTGTTTTGTCGTACAAAGCAAACAGGGAAGAATGTACCTGCATTTTTATGGAAAGAAAATGCCACTTTTTTATGAGGGTACACTGTCTGAAATCCAAATTCCATTTCACATTGAGGCCAGATATCATGTATGATCACATATGAAATACATAACCTCGAATAAAGACAATGCACATTTTTGAGTATCGTGACCATCCACAGTTGGCAAAGCCCACATTTTATCCAACACATCCTGGTATCATTAACCCAGGGGGATAGTTGGTTAACGATGTGCACATGAGAAATACATTGTCAGTCGTATTGAGCCCACAGATCACATTGTGCACTGTTGGGTTCACAAGGAAAAATAAAGGGAAGTTAACCCTTTCAATAATGTTATCTGAGCTTCACTAGTGATTCTCTGCTTCAAATTGATAAACATTATGGAGGTTCATTAGACATCATATACCAGGCTGGAAAAGTTGGGCCAAGGTGCCGTATTCTGCCATTAATATGCCAGTGTCACCGTATATTATCATCTGTCTTCCACAGACGCTAATGTGAACCATAGAAAATGTTTGCTCTCAAAGAAATTAATCCACTCTAGTTACATTACCACATTGCTAAGCAAAACTGTTAATGCTGAGGTATATATACACATACATGTTCAGATAATGTCAGAACTGTTATTGCTGAGGTAAATACACATAAACGTTCAGATAAGTTTACACACACTTGGGTTAAAGTCATTAAAACTCCTCTTTCAACCACTACACAGGTTTCATGCATGACACAAATATTTTTCCAACAAATGTTTAGTAAAGATGATTTCACTGATAATTCATTATATCACAATTCCAATAGGTCAGAGGTTTACATGCATTAGGTTGACTGTGATGTTTACCAGCTTGAAAAAATGTGCTGAAATTATGTCATGGATTAAAAAGCATCTGATATGTTAATTGACATGTTTTGAATCGAATGGAGGTGACGTGTGGATTTATTTCAAGGTCTACCTTCGTAAGTGAGTCTTTAATTAACATCTTGGGTAAATCTAAATTAATCAGCCAAGAATATAATTGTTGACCTCCAGAATGCTGGTTGAGCCTTGGGAGCAAATTCCAAACTTCTGAAGGCACCATGTTCACCTGTTCCCGGGATCGCACAGCTGTCACAGCGCTCAGGAATGAGAAGCGTTCTGACACCTAGAAATTAACATACTTTAGTGCAAAAAAAGTGCAAATAACTCCCAGAACAACAGCTAAGGACCTGGTGAGGTTCTTGAGAAAACATGTAGAAAAGTATCTACTGAATATCCACAGTGAAACCAGTCCTGTGTCGACATAACCTGGCCGGCTGCTCGATGCGGAAGAAGCCACTGCTCCAAAACGGTCATAAAAAAGCCAGACTGCGGTGTGCAACAGCACGTGAGGACAAAGATCGTACTTATTGGAGAAATGTCCTCTGGTCTGATGAAACAAAAACAGAACAGATTGTCCTTAATGACCATAGTTTAGTTTGTAGGTAAAAGGGGTAGACCTGCAAGCCGAAGAACGCCACTCCAACCTTGAAGCACGAGATTGTCACGATATTAGAGGGGCCAACACAGAGCCCTGACCTTAAATACTATAGAAAATGTGTGTGCGGACCGGATAAATGTGTGTGAGCAAGGAGAATCTTCTATATTCTCCCTGGGAGGATATTCTGGGAAGCTTGTGGAAGCTTTAAATGCTGTTTAATTATTTGACTCATTATAGGTTAGAGGTGTTCTAATAAATATTGAGAAAAAGCTTTATTCCCATGTCTCTGTACAACGATGACGTGATCATTTCTCAAACACAGGATGCCGGTACAGATCTGTTGTCTGTTTACACGCATACCGACAATGAAAAAGAGTAATGAGAGGGCATTAATGAACACTGAGCTGTAATTGTCATTTGTACCGGCAGCTATTTTAGGTGTACGGGCGCTTAAATGTTTTCATCAACGTGATTTATAATCACATTAAACTGTTACACTATTAGTGAGACAATTGTATGATTCAATGTGGATGATTGATTACATTTTTAACCTTTGGTTGATGGTTGATTTTCCTTCTTTTTGATTGCATGAGTGAAATGTATTTTCATTTATTTTACAATTTCCTGTGGTGACTGTTAATTAGGCGAACAATTGTGATTATGTAATCTGGTGGTACAAAGATGTTTACATTCTGGTTTAATACTGATTGTGTGTGTGTGTGTGTGTGTGTGTGTGGATAAGGTCTCACTGTTGTGATATTGAGGTTTAGGTTGGGGTTAGGTTTATGTTATAATTAGTGTTCAGGAAAACGGGGATACATTGTTTCAGTTCTCTGAATAATGAAAAAATACAAAATGTGTGTTTGTGTGTTGATGGATATAAATGAGAATACAAGGATCTGGACTGTGTCTTCAAACTTCAAATATAAATAATAAGACAAAAGGAAATACAGCGCATATGCAAATTAGCAAGACAGGGCGGCAAAAACACAATTGCCGAAACTTAAATTGAGTCCGTCGATGAAAGTGCATAGAAACATTTACTCATGATTTTCAGAAAATAGCTGCACAGCACGTTCGTTTAATGAAACGTTTTATTTTCATGAGTCACACAGAAAAATGTAAGTACTACGATGATGAAATAAGAACGACAATTTACCGCAAGAACGAACCAGTAAAGGACTGAATTAATAATGCATTTGGAATTCAGTGTACAAATGACTTTACTGAAAATGCATGTTTTTCCCAGGGGTTTTAGTGGTCATAAACAAGACAACAGCATCCAGGTACATTGTATTACAACTCCAGTCAGTGTGTAGTATAGTAAATTTCATTACAACTCCAGTCAGTATGCAGTATAGTAAATTTCATTACAACTCCAGTCAGTACGTAGTATAGTAAATTGCATTACAACTCCAGTCAGTATGTAGTATAGTAAATTGTATTACAACTCCAGTCAGTATGCAGTATAGTAAATTTCATTACAACTCCAGTCAGTATGTAGTATAGTAAATTGCATTACAACTCCAGTCAGTGTGTAGTATAGTAAATTGTATTACAACTCCAGTCAGTGTGTAGTATAGTAAATTTCATTACAACTCCAGTCAGTACGTAGTATAGTAAATTGCATTACAACTCCAGTCAGTGTGTAGTATAGTAAATTACATTACAACTCCAGTCAGTATGTAGTATAGTAAATTACATTACAACTCCAGTCAGTATGTAGTATAATAAATTGCATTACAACTCCAGTCAGTGTGTAGTATAGTAAATTGCATTACAACTCCAGTCAGTATGTAGTATAATAAATTACATTACAACTCCAGTCAGTATGTAGTATAGTCAATTGCATTACAACACCAGTCAGTATGTAGTATAGTAAATTGCATTACAACTCCAGTCAGTATGTAGTATAGTAAATTGCATTACAACTCCAGTCAGTATGTAGTATAGTAAATTACATTACAACTCCAGTCAGTATGTAGTATAATAAATTGCATTACAACTCCAGTCAGTATTTAGTATAGTCAATTGCATTACAACACCAGTCAGTATGTAGTATAGTAAATTACATTACAACTCCAGTCAGTATGTAGTACAGTAAATTGCATTACAACTCCAGTCTGTATGTAGTATAGTAAATTGCATTACAACTCCAGTCAGTATGTAGTATAATAAATTACATTACAACTCCAGTCAGTATGTAGTATAGTCAATTGCATTACAACTCCAGTCAGTATGTAGTATAGTAAATTGCATTACAACTCCAGTCAGTACGTAGTATAGTGAATTGCATTACAACTCCAGTCAGTATGTAGTATAGTAAATTACATTACAACTCCAGTCAGTACGTAGTATAGTAAATTGCATTACAACTCCAGTCAGTATGCAGTATAGTAAATTGCATTACAACTCCAGTCAGTATGTAGTATAGTAAATTGCATTACAACTCCAGTCAGTATGTAGTATAGTAAATTGCATTACAACTCCAGTCAGTATGCAGTATAGTAAATTGTAATTCTCTACCATGCTTTTGGACTAGTTCTGGTCCCGCTTAATTATGTTAATTTCTTATCAAAAGCTGTGCTCCCCTTAACTTGATAAATCATTTATTATTAATATCTAGCTAATTTGGAACTCCTAATCTCCTTAAAAGAACAGGTAAAATGTAAACGACCTGGTTAGAACTGTTTATAATTTGACCACGGTCAGCGTTTGTGACGACCGTAATCCTTGCATTTAGGTTTCCCCAATAACAGTGTTTTTATTTTGTTCTGTTCAATTTGTTCGATCTCCACAATACAAAGAGAAAGGTGGACACATACAAATGCTAATTGTCAAAAGTGTTGGGGAAAGATGTCATTTGAAATGTAGTCGATTCCAAATAGCTTGCAATTGTCTCTAAGGGTCATGAATTTGGCATCTTGCCAATGATTTTCTCTTGTTTATTCTGCTCAGGTCGTTGTGCTTTGGTCGTTTCTAAGAAATTGGTCCAGAGCTCTGGAGACAGACCTAAAGACATTGGTTTAAAGCCATGGAGGAATCCAACGGCTGCCATTGACCAGAATAATACCTCACAGTAGCCATATTTCTCCTCCACAGTCCTCCACATGTAACCGTTGTTTAATGTTATAATTGTATAATTGTTATGTTGCTAGCTCCTTAGTCAACACATCGAAAAGCGTTGTCTGTCCTGCGACAGGAAGCTCTACAAAAATATGTGTTCACTCGCTTAGAAATTGAATAATTATAACCAAACGTCCTAGCTAAATAGCAGTTATGTAGTCGCCTTGAGTTGTGAATACAGAGGTTTTTTGCGGTTTTCTGGTAGGCTGTAGAGTGAGAAACTAACAGAATAATAAATTGCCAAACTCACTCTTAAAAAGTTACAGGTTTACCCATCTGATGCAGTGAGAGTGGCAGAGAGACTATTGGAATGAGAGACCAGCAGCCGCCCGGGTAAAGCACATCACACACAAACAGGGAACCAAAAATCTTAAATCTATCAACCACAAATAGAAATTGGCAACACTGACTGTAGTCTATGAATGTAGCGAACCTCAGAGATTCCTTTAACCAGTAACCCCGGAGTACTTGTAACGGTTTTCCAAATGCAATTCCGACAGCCCACGACGTCGAACATTAATGCATTCTTTTTATATAAATCAGGACTTGGCTTGTTTTTTTATGTTAAATTGACGATTCATGTTGCAGAATGCTGAGAATTAGTATCACTTTGGGTTTGGTACAGATGTTCTATGCTTCTAAAGTATTTACAAATCCAGTTTTGTCTGTATTCCGTGGAGAGATGAGTTTTACCTAACTTAAACAGTAGGAAATGTGTCAAAATATCCCTAAAATACCGCTATCAAATGATATATATAATAAACTAGAAGTACATGCGTGTGATAGTGGCACCTTAAGAAATCGCACATCTTATGTGTGTCAACACTTAGGATATTTTCCTGCTAAAATGGGTAGATCTCAATTTCAATTTACAGTATGTTGTTTGCAAGTAATTTTTTTATGCCTCAAACACGTACGTCAAAAAGTGTGAAAACCTGGCATGCTCGATCGCATCCTAAATGCCCCCCCCTACGTAGTTCACCTACCTGTGTGCCTTTGGTCAGGAAGAAGTGCACTGCATAGGGAAGAGGCGGGCATTTGTGCTTACGCTGCTGTCTAGTTTCCATGGTAGCCGCAGCCCGAACATATAATTTAGAGAACTAAGTTGCTGCTTTAACTGGCGTGATCCGAGTGTGACACAATAATTAGCCGGTCTCTGTTATGGAATTTTATGATCATTCAAGAAGTTTAGTTACATGTAAGTCTCATAGATGTTGTTTAGGCCAAAAGGCACAGAGAAAGGTTAAGAACGGAAAGCACGAGACTCTGAAAAACGGAATCTGGTTCCCCGTCGGAGGACAAGCCGGAATGTGTCTTTACATTGTTAGAGGGGCCCAATGCTAGAAATAGATGTCTTGATTACTTTACTTGTGATGGACTGTCAAAGCAACTGTATGGGTTTTACGTTCACCTTCATATGTGCCTCACCATAAAAGGATATGTACCAGGCCTCCCCTTTACTTGACTGGGGAGTGAACCTCGGGTTTTATGACAGCTCCATACATCACCCATATTATACTGTATAGTTTGTTGAGATTATCTGACGGCCTGATCTGTTCTCCATTGAGTATTGTTTAGGTTGGTGTGTCAATGAGTGTGCGTAACTTCATTCCTTTAAATACCCCTGCAGAAATTCTTTTATTAGGTCAGTCTGATCCAGCACAGGTTATTGTCCTGTTGTCTGATGAAGGCTTTCCTCAAACCTATTCTTCAAGCTTGCTATAGGGATTGATCTGATCAATGCAAAAGCTTAAACCTGTATTTTAGAAATGGTTTCTTACTTGCAATTAAACAAGTTAAAATTGTCAACTGTAACATACTCTCGTGCATCTTACTTTAAGTTCAAATTCAGCGATTAAAGTCTAAAATTTCCACGACACTTGGGGGCATCGTCCGAGATTCTTAACAAAGTAATCCGTATTTTTTCCAAAACAGGCTACATATCCTAAAGAGCGATATAATTTTTAAAAAATTTTTGAAAAATAACAGGCCAGGACTGTCTTTGGAGATAAGTGATACTATACAGAATTTTGAAACTCAAGGACCTAAAAATGCTGAATTGGGACAATGTTGGACGACAGTTTGACAACGGTTTTGATAAATTAACAAAATAGGCTCGTTAATTTTGACTTAATTCGTAAGGTTATTGTAATATTTTAAAGTTCTCTTAGAAATGGAAAACAGTACTTCTAATCGGGTATTTGTTGATTTTGGTCTGGTAAAACGTGCACGTCAGGAATTATTAATTTCTGCAGCTCCAATCCTCCTCAACAAATGGGTGAGTGGAGAGCGCCAGACTGGAGCAATATTTACCTGTATGAAGTGTTAATACCTGTGTACAGCAGGAATAAAATGCTGTTCAATATAGGTTATCTGGGTGCGGTGAGACGGCTCGGTTATTCAGGATATCTCACTTAAAAGAACTTACGAGTTCATTAACACATATAGGACACTTCATTATATGCTAAAATTAGATTTTGCGTCTTAAATATCGATAACAACATGGGTAATTACATGTGTATTGGTAAACCTTCGGTGGATACTGAACGTTACGTTGTTGGACCGGCTAAAATAATGACAGACAAATACGGAGACTGGACATGCGAACAATTAGACCTGTGGGAGTTATTGGGATTTCCTGCGGATGGCAGTTTTAGTCAGAGACAGATACTGCTGTTGAAAGACAAGTTGGAGGATTTTGAACAGGGTAAAATTAAGGTTTCACGGGGTAATCGGCAGAAAGTTGATTGGAAGGCATATAATAAGTGGAGAGAGCAGACTGATATACGGGCTAAGCGGTGTAGCACGGGGCTTGTTAATCGGTGTGTTCTAGCTTGTCCCAACCAGGTTGATGCTGCCTGTCCTCCTGCTGACCGACCCCCACCCTATCGCGGCGTTACCACAACAGCCCCAGCGGTACCAACTATGCCAACAGCATCGGACCTGATGGAAAACATTCGCGGAGGAGGACTCTACCCATCCGTATTCGGCCTCGACAGAGTTTCACCCGCCGCTGAGAGGACCCAGAGTACCACTGCGGCCTGTCCCAGAGAACAACACAGCATTGATGGCGGGCAATTCCCTATGGTGGAGGTAGCCAACCCAGCTGGTGGAGGAGACACGGATAACCCAGCGACTATACTAGTCTACAGACCCTGGTCACCCGCCGACCTGAGAGACGTGGCTTCTACACTACCTGACCCAGAAACAGAAGGTGGAGAGGAATTTGTCCGTGTGTTTCTACAGATCGTGAATCAATATAGACCGACCTCTGTGGAGATTGAAACAATTTTGATGAAGGCCTTGCAACTAAAATGGGGGAGAGTGAAAAGAAACTGGCCTAGCGAGAGAAACATTATGTTCAATTGGGATGCGCACTCAAACTACCGGAGTGCTGTGGAACAGCTGAGCACTGGACTTATCGCTGCTTTTCCTAAGCGAATGAACTGGGAAAAGATCTCTGATTGTAAACAGACACTGGGCGAGAAAGTTTCAGACTACAGGAATAGACTCGAAAAAGCTTTTGAGTTACACAGCGGAATGGGAAAGAGACCGGACGGTGATGAAGAGTCGGCCTGGGAGCAACAGTGTAAAATGAGGTTAGTTGCAGGCCTTCTACCAGACATTAGGAAGCACATTCAAAACCACTGTGTAGACCTGGATGAGGGTCGCATGGAAACCGTCTGGCCGTATTTTAAGCACGCTGAAAGAGTCTACGAGGACCAGCTGTACAAACAGACCGAAGAAAGACGGGAGCGTGAAACGCAAATTCAGATGGCCCAACTGGACTTCTACAGCAGAGGCTACTCAGGAGGGAGACGGAGACGGAGACGGAGAGCGAGCAGGAGAGGACAATACAGACACCAGGGTGATGATAACTCCAGCCAAAGTCCCAACTCTGATAGCTGTTTCAACTGTGGTGCATTTGGACACTGGGCTCGTGACTGCACTGTGCCGGACACTAGAGACTATTACCATGGGAACAGAGACAGTATGGGAGACGGTGATGGCACAACAACAGACGACCAACTGGAGCGTCACAGGACCCATGGCTGGCACAGACAGGGGTACTGACGGTCAGAGGGGGACGGGCAGGAAAACATCAACCCGGTGAGATCAAACCATTATGTGATTCCTGTAATTAATCAATTATGATAGTATTTACAGTTAAAGTAATTTTGTTTGGATGTTTAGTGAAGACTTATTTATTCTGAGTGTTGAGTTGCTATGCAGACGTATGGTTGTGTGAGATTTTCGTTCCACTGGGGAGGAGTACGGGTGTCTTGGCACTATGCTTACGCTTAAAGTTAGGTGTTTAGCGTAGGGTAGCGTACATTGCGTATCACCTGATAAACGGTGTTTGTCAGGTCCGTGCAGCTCGGAGAGCGTGACTGGACCCATGATGGTTGATATCTCATTGTAACCTATGTCATCTGATATTGTGTTAGTAGAAAATACACTACCGGTTACAACTAGAAGACTGCATAGCTCTGTCAGGTTAATATCTCAGTAGAGATCAGCTCATTGTTACTGAGAGGTCTTATTTTTCGCTGTCCAGGTTCGTACGCGTACGCAAATATCATATTAAAATGACCTAGGTGTGATTCATGTATGATCTGGGGTAAAGCTTCATGAAGTTGGGACAGGGGTCCCAGGCCAAAGTTTTGTCGACACATTTATTTTCAGGTTTTCCTGTGCACGAGGAATTCCTATTTTATTGTATTATTTGTCTTAGGCATTATGTAACATCTGCGCTAATGACATAATTAAGAGTATTTCCGATTATAACTCTGCATGTTTTTACCTGGAATACTATATGTTCCATTTTGTTTGTTTTGTAGGAGGACTACATTCTAGGTTATAGGGAGATTATATTCTAGTTATATGCTATGGTTATTCGTTTTCTGAGTGTATTTCTGATACACCCTTTTATTTTTATTATTGGCTTTTGGCTATTTTGAGTAACATGTTTAAGACATTCTGAGTTCTTGATTGTTAAAAGGGCAGAAAGTTAATTGTAACTCTTTATCTCCCTGTCTAGAGATGGTTTCTGTTAATTTAGGGGTGTTTATGAACTTTTCTTTGACCCTCCCTGGGTTGCTTCTCTGGGTCAAAAGAGGGGGCACACCCAACTTGTTTATTTAGAAGGGGGGGCTGGTTTACTGTGTGATTGTGAGGTGGCTCAGCCCAGAGCTAACAGATGGCTGGTCATAAACCATATTTTAGTCACGTGTTTTATCTTAGATAAATTTAACAAGTTTGTCTATTACAGTTGGTTGTTTTCTCCATTGTTGATGAACTTAAGGAGAAACCAAGAGGGGATGTGACGTAATAAATATATTCAAGAATATAGCATTTGTTAAATTTGGATTTCAGGCAATTGAAGTGTATAGTTGGATAACATGTCTAAACATTTGAATGGTTGAGGAGAATAGCTATTACAAATGTATTTGGCTTAGCAAAATTAAATCTGAGCAGTAAACACAATGTCATTCTATTGTTAAAGATGTTAACTGACACATGTAATGCAATAACTGTTTGCAGGTTGTGTCGCATTAAAAATCAACAGGTTGGACCATGAACAACTGGAGCAGAGCATCTGAGCCCTACCCCCACGCACACACACACATATATCAGAAGCTAACTGAATGACTTTAGGTACAGACCACAGAAAAGGTCAAACCAGAACCAAGGAAAAACATGTCATCCAGACCACAAAGAAGGCAATTACAAATTGTGTGAATGTTATTGTACACTTTCCAAGGAAGTCATGGACTGTAAAGAGAAAAAGGCTCCACCTCTGGAGAATACAGGCAAGGAATAAGTATCCTAATTTCTGTTTGAACGGGTCACGTGCTAGAAACCTCTGACCCCCAACACAGTCAGCAGTAATCAGAGAAACCAACACAGCCTGCACACCATGGAACCAGCGAGACGACCATGGAACCCTACAGGAGGATTGGGGGAATGAGATGCAACATCGCATTACATCTTGCTTTTAGTCTCATTGTTGTAATTGTACTGTGGTTCTCTGACCTACAATATTACAAACCAAATGTAAATTTGAATAAGACAGGTATTGAGAAAGGCGTTAAAGCCCGATCTCAGGGACTGTTACGAAAACAGATATCATGTAATGTAAACAACTGCCAACCCAATGATGAATGGTTCATTATGACTGACCCTAAAATTACAGTGTATGTGGATGTTTCTTCACTTATAAACAGTACTGAATGTGTTTGCAATAATGACTCAATGATCTGTCATGTGAATGTTTCTGATGATCAAAGAGTGCCAACATATTTACTGATGTTTTTTTCTAATATGTTTAATGATTAGTTCCTCACACACTAGATGGAGGAATAGAAATCCAGAATATGAAAATGACGGTGTTGAATATTGCTAATTACTGTACTGACATTGGATTATTTCAATTGATTGTGTATTATGTTTGGTAAAAGTATTTTTCTTAACAGGTTACAGTTCCAGACATATGACAGTGGTGGATCCATATATTCCTGATTGGTTATGAGTAATTATTGAGCTTGAGTGAACTAAAATTTAGAGTTGACACTCTAAAAACATTGTTTAAATTGTTTAACATGATTAAGGGTTTATAATGTTAAAAAGGGCAGATTGTTATGGAATTTTATGATCATTCAAGAAGTTTAGTTACATGTAAGTCTCATAGATGTTGTTTAGGCCAAAAGGCACAGAGAAAGGTTAAGAACGGAAAGCACGAGACTCTGAAAAACGGAATCTGGTTCCCGTCGGAGGACAAGCCGGAATGTGTCTTTACATTGTTAGAGGGGCCCAATGCTAGAAATAGATGTCTTGATTACTTTACTTGTGATGGACTGTCAAAGCAACTGTATGGGTTTTACGTTCACCTTCATATGTGCCTCACCATAAAAGGATATGTACCAGGCCTCCCCTTTACTTGACTGGGGAGTGAACCTCGGGTTTTATGACAGCTCCATACATCACCCATATTATACTGTATAGTTTGTTGAGATTATCTGACGGCCTGATCTGTTCTCCATTGAGTATTGTTTAGGTTGGTGTGTCAATGAGTGTGCGTAACTTCATTCCTTTAAATACCCCTGCAGAAATTCTTTTATTAGGTCAGTCTGATCCAGCACAGGTTATTGTCCTGTTGTCTGATGAAGGCTTTCCTCAAACCTATTCTTCAAGCTTGCTATAGGGATTGATCTGATCAATGCAAAAGCTTAAACCTGTATTTTAGAAATGGTTTCTTACTTGCAATTAAACAAGTTAAAATTGTCAACTGTAACATACTCTCGTGCATCTTACTTTAAGTTCAAATTCAGCGATTAAAGTCTAAAATTTCCACGACATCTCTCAAGATGGAAGATGTGTTTGTCTGAGGTCAGATTTAAATTAGAGACAAATCAGAGACACATATTTCTTTGTTGTCCACTATGGATGCTGAGAATAATGACACAAACAAGCCCTCCCATGTACTTAATGCATCAATGTCTTCTCCATTCTGATTGGATGAGTGTGTGCGCTTGTTTCTCATGGCCGTGCCTGGGCTGGGTATCGGTAGATTCTGTTGTGGTTAAACACTGCACATGTATACACCCTTCAACTGTCACAAGTGGTGAAGGTTTTTGTTTCACACGGGACAGTACTGTAGGAGGCACACGTTTTAGTTCCTGGGTATTAAGGAGCACAGCTGGGCATAATTAGTGGTTAGCAGGGTGATCAGCTGGGTATTTAAGTCACTGGGAAATGTCACCACTTTGTTATTCATTGTTTTACGTTACGTGTCCACATAAGTGAGTGATTTCGCTCGGTTCTTGTCTCCTTCGTGCCCTAAATCCTTGGAGAATCAAGTCATGACTGTTTTTATTACACAATTCCCTGACTTTTTATTTTATTTTCCTCATGGTAAGGGCTGTCATGACCTTCATACTGCTTCTGTTATTTTACTTTTGTTTAAGATTATATGCCTGAAAATTAGGGTTATTTTGATTTTGGAAAGTTTTTTTGTAGATATTTACCAACTGTCAGTAACATTCTGACTAACTAGACCTTACCATAACCCTTACCCATACATAACCAAACAATTGCTTATGAACAGATTTTTGATAGAATTCCTATTTACAGAAAATGAATAGATGGAAATATGGAGTGTCTCAATAAAGTATTGCGTTACATCGTTAGCTCTATCGGTTCACCCTCCTCTCAAACGTGACACTTTCCTGCGGACACAATAACAAGGACATAGGACTGTGAAATACACATCAACGTCCAGATCATTGTTCTCCACAATATCTATATATGTGTCTTTATGCGTATGACACATTTAAAAGCGCAGAGAATGACGATTCCACTGCAAGGAATAATTGTAATGTTCACAGATATGAAAAGCAAAGAAATGGGTTGAGCTGTATATCAAATTACAGTGCGTTGAAAGGCTACGCGATCACTCAGACTCTTGGTTGCCAAGCAATTTCTGCTCCTAGTTATGAATGCTGTTATTTTCCATAATGTTTACTTATGTTGTCAGGGGACTATCATTCTCTCTCCTCAGGAATAATCGACGATTTCGCCAAATCACTGGGCCCTTCATGGACACGGAAATGGGGATTGTGAATCTAGATTTGGTAACTCCTTCCTCAGATCGTCTTTTACCAATCTGAATTGAGCCAGGTTGTTTTCTAAGCCCACCTGTCTGTCTGAACGTCGCTAAAGAATTCTAAAGAATCACTGTGGATATCTAAAAGCAGTCTGTCTAAATAGTCTTAATAGCGGAACCTACGCTAGAACATTTAGCAAAAATGTCTTTATGTCCGAGACAAACAATGTCCAATTAAAATAGTTGGAATTAATGATAGAGTTAACCTTTAGTTCATGCCTGAAATTGATTAATTAGTCCAGCTAAGGACTGAAGCCATCGGTTTGATGTATTGTTTTCCCCTGCTTATTAGCTCACCTTCTGGCAACTCAACTCATGTATTAAATCCACACAAAAAGGCTTCACTGACCAAAATGCTCTAAAACCACCAAAACACTTTAAATAACTCTCAAATCAACAAATTCTTCCATGACACCAGCAAAGCTTGTCAGGCAACAGACGCACTTTGTACCTCGTTAAACAATGAATTACACCCGGTTTTATTTTGCGAAATATCTTTACAAAGCAAGAATGACACTTCTCTGCTGTTAAGAATTCACTGCAGTATATGTGACATGAATTAAACAGACATGATGCAATATTCTTCAATGCGTTTTATGTCATTTTTGGGACATTGAGTGTTTCCAAAATACAAGATTGTTTATGTACACAGCCTATACAGATATTGTAGCGATGCTAGATACCATTGTGTATATATACAACCTATACAGATATTGTACCGATGCTAGTCACCATTGTTTATATGTACAGCCTATACAGATATTGTAGCGATGCTAGTCACCATTGTTTATATTCACAGCCTATACAGATATTGTAGCGATGCTAGTCACCATTGTGTATATTCACAGCCTATACAGATATTGAAGCGATGCTAGTCACCATTTTGTATATTCACAGCCTATACAGATATTGAAGCGATGCTAGTCACCATTGTGTATATACACATCCTATACAGATATTGTAGCGATGCTAGTCACCATTGTGTATATGCACAGCCTATACAGATATTGTAGCGATGCTAGTCACCATTGTTTATATACACAGCCTATACAGATATTGTAGCGATGCTAGTCACCATTGTGTATATACACATCCTATACAGATATTGTAGCGATGTAAGTCACCATTGTGTATATTCACAGCCTATACAGATATTGTAGCGATGCTAGTCACCATTGTTTATATACACAGCCTATACAGATATTGTAGCGATGCTAGTCACCATTGTGTATATACACATCCTATACAGATATTGTAGCGATGCTAGTCACCATTGTTTATATACACAGCCTATACAGATATTGTAGCGATGCTAGTCACCATTGTGTATATACACAGCCTATACAGATATTGTAGCGATGCTAGTCACCATTGTGTATATACACATCCTATACAGATATTGTAGCGATGCTAGTCACCATTGTGTATATACACAGCCTATACAGATATTGTAGCGATGCTAGTCACCATTGTTTATATACACAGCCTATACAGATATTGTAGCGATGCTAGTCACCATTGTGTATATACACATCCTATACAGATATTGTAGCGATGCTAGTCACCATTGTGTATATTCACAGCCTATACAGATATTGTAGCGATGCTAGTCACCATTGTTTATATACACAGCCTATACAGATATTGTAGCGATGCTAGTCACCATTGTGTATATACACAGCCTATACAGATATTGTAGCGATGCTAGTCACCATTGTGTATATACACAGCCTATACAGATATTGTAGCGATGCTAGTCACCATTGTTTATATACACAGCCTATACAGATATTGTAGCGATGCTAGTCACCATTGTGTATATACACAGCCTATACAGATATTGTAGCGATGCTAGTCACCATTGTTTATATACACAGCCTATACAGATATTGTAGCGATGCTAGTCACCATTGTGTATATGCACAGCCTATACAGATATTGTAGCGATGCTAGTCACCATTGTGTATATGCACAGCCTATACAGATATTGTAGCGATGCTAGTCACCATTGTGTATATTCACAGCCTATACAGATATTGTAGCGATGCTAGTCACCATTGCCCTCTGCATTTGGACACAAGTTGTCGTCCAGGTCATATCTGGTGTCATCTTGGGCAATCATCTTTTGACATGCCTGCTTCATCCCAGGCAGTCCTCTGGCATATATATTCCCTGGCATCCAGCATGCATTGGGTCCAGGAGGGCCATCAGATAATATGGATGGTGATCAAAGACCTTCCACCTCTATGAGAAAAAATATTTGAGAAATGTAGAGTAACGGTGGGAGAAAGGTGACTCCATCTTGGGATTTTCTGCGAACCACTCTGGGACAGCATGGGAGGTGTAAAATGCCACATTGTCCCATACAGACGTTGGCTTATTTCACCTCACACTAACCTTTCACCTTACACTATTCTTTCACATCACCTGGCACTATCCTTCCATAGAGGTCATCCAGAGATAAAATGAGACACTCATGTGTTGTATGAGCCAATGTGTATCACCACCAATCCACCAGAATATATTGCTGCAACAATTGTGATGTTGGCACCGTCCTGACCTGGGACTAGCCCGGGACATCCACTGTGATGTTAGCAACCATCTGGCCTGGGACTAGCCCGGGACATCCACTGTGATGTTAGCACCGTTCTGGCCTGGGACTAGCCCGGGACATCCACTGTGATGTTAGCACCCGTTTGGCCTGGGACTAGCCCGGGACATCCACTGTGATGTTAGCACCCGTTTGGCCTGGGACTAGCCCGGGACATCCACTGTGATGTTAGCACCCGTTTGGCCTGGGACTAGCCCGGGACATCCACTGTGGCTGTTTCCGCGGTCACATTCCTCGCCATGGTGTTTTGGCCAAATTGAAAACAGCCTCATCCACATAGATGAATATGTGTGCTGTTTGCCTGGTTGCAACTCTCTAGAATAAATCCACATGGCGAAATTAGAGTTTGAATATTACTGTATTTTAAATTCTAACTGAAAACATGTCGTTGTGTGACTCTGCCCTGTTTGGTTTTCTTCAAAACCAGTTCTGTAGTTCATACTCATCATACCAGAACATACTCATTCCAGAGTTGGTTGACATTTTGCATTGATTTCACACAACCACATTCTCAGAGAACCATGAACTTCTTCGAATTCATCCTCCGCCAACTGTAAAGCTATATATTTGCTGCACACACACTGTTTTCAAAACTGTTAAAAACACATTCAAAACAGAATGATGGCAAATGCCGTTCACACCCTCACTGTACAGTGTGAGTGATTATACTATACATGTTGTTGATGTTTTAAATATGGCTCGAAAGAAGAGTGAGTCAATGCACCCCCTGGGATGCTCTGGGCAGATTACAAAAATATAGTCTACAAACCTCGCAGCTTGACAGTTGATTACAGAAAGAAATGCAGAAGAGACTGTAGTGAGAACTCGGGAATGCTTATAAATACACACGTCTCAGAAATAAGCGCCAACCGAGAACAGAAAGAACATTGAGAAGGATTTGGAAGATTCGGTAGAGGTTTTCTCGAGCGCGGAAATAATTTTTGAGGAAGTCGACACATTTTAATCCACCTTGGGGGACTGCACATCAGGTAAACACAAAACACCACAAAAATAAATATTGTCTACATCATATCAGACAAATCTTTTGTTCCTGTATGTATATTTTGCTTTACAGTTATTGCACGCTTAGGAGAACATAGTTAAAAGTGTAATCGTTTCATGGATTTGATGCCCAGTTGATTATAAAGTGAAATTGAAACTTGACAACACTGCTGTTAGCCTGTTAGCTAGCCTGTGGCCTACAAACTGCTAGGCTCAAAAAGCTTTTTCTCTCCACGGCGGGCCGGGTTCTCCAACCGTATGTGACTAATTTAGAAAATGTTTACAACCTCATAATAGTCGAAAAGTATATATCAAACACCAGAAAATCATGTGTTTCGTTGCACTGGGCATTAAAAGCAAACTATAGACTGCATGCTCTTTGCACCAGACACACACACAGGAAAACACAAAGGTCATAGCGAAGGCATTTGCATTTGTTTGTTTTTTACACAGGAAATAAGACCTTGCAGGGAGGTTAGACGTCAATCTCTGAGTCAAAGGCACAGCGGCCATTTTGAATCGTGCAGGAGGTGGAGTCTAGGACATTGATAATATTCTGACAGGAACTCCAGCCAAATACGATGACAGCAGGGGGGAGTCGAAGCATTTTGGACGATTCACGCAGACGCAGAGATCAATAACTAACAATTGACTCAATTGAGTGATAGGTGAGATCCTATTGATTTCTCCCCAGAACCTTCTCATTTCTGAAGGACATTGATAAGTAATGAGGAAGCACGTTCAATGGCCTCTGTGGTCCGTGGAGGTCCACGTGGATGGCACACATTTGGATTGTGCAAAGCCCCCTATTTATTCCAGTCCCCAGGCACACTTCAGATATTGACAGTCCTAATAGAGCAACTTCACCTGTCAGCTCAATCAGACGGGTCCAGCTGATTCGGGCGGTTATCTCGGGTTACAGAATGTAGGTTACGCCACGTAATGTACAGTGTATTATTCATGAGAACTTACAGAACAGTTTTTTAATTAAAACTGACCGCGCTATTGTTTCTTTTCGAGTAGAACATGATTGAAAGCATCACTTTGCGTTATGTTGCAATTGCCAGTATGTTGTTCTATCACAGCGATCTGTGTTACTTGTTTTACTCGATCGTCTAAATAACCCAATAGGTTTGACAAGAGGGATTTTTTACCCTTTGCTGACAAATGTCTAAACCCTGACTAAATGAAATATTCATTACTGTAAGTACCACCATCAGTACAACAATTCCATTAATATAACGACACAACTCCCTCTGGCACTCTTTCCAATTCTTCTTTTTTTCGCCCAGAGGGTCAAACAATGTTTTTTTTTCTTTTCTTTCTTCCCCTAAAAAAGGTATTAATGTTTAATGTGTTCATGAATAAATATTTTTTGTCTGCGGGATTGGATGTTTTTTTATGCGTTCTTCACTCCTACTGTTAGATTTAAATGAACTAAACTACAGTTTCAACACATTTCTTTTCCCTCAGGCACAGAACTTGCTTAACAGCCGCACAGATGCAAATTAATAACATTATTTTTAATATCTTGATTTGTCCCTGGTAGGGCGTGTACCAGGCCATGAATTATTAATCAAACCTCCGGGGTCAACATTTTGCCTATGTGGGCAACGGCCCCACCCGATTAAGGTGGATGATTCATTCACAAGACTATTCTGTTGTCTGGAAAGGCCACAATAGAAAGTGCTGCAAGGAAACAGCGTAATATAACAAAGGCCTTCGTTCAATCTTTCACAGCCCAGAGGTGCTTTACTCCACTCTTAAAAAATTTCCAGACTTTATCAATCATTCTGCATCATTGTTCAGATGATATTCAGAGTGTTTGCCAGTTTATTGAGGCCCTCTGTGGTCATTTCATTAACCAGACTTCTTTAATTATGGTTTCTCCAGAGATATACTGCATGTTGACCACCGTGGAGAACCTTTATCAGGGATATTAGCCAGACAAAGAGAAACCATGCCTAGCTTTGCCATAAAATATACTTTGGAAGACAATTAAGCAGACATGTTTTTATTCGCAAATATGTACATATTTTCACCCATGACAACAGATCTGATTGGTTAAAAAACTAGTGGAAAATACATACATTATTGTAATTGTCCTGTCTGTGTAAAACCTATTTGTAGTACAGAAAGCAGGTACTCTGAGCGTACGTCCCCATTATGATGTATTGGTGTGCATTTTAAGTATAATTATATGCATAGCAGAATATTTTAATAATGTGGATTGTATTTTGAAAATGATCAACAAATAATTGTACATAATGGATTTTTTATTTTTTTCAGAAATGACAAACAAACCGTAATTTTGGTAAGTACACTGTTTAGGTATTTTCCTTTCATCGGAATAACATTAATTACATTTCCAATACAGTTTCAAAATAACACATACTTTTGGTGCGATTGCTTCTTTGTAATTATTGTATTTCAAATGCGGTGTATCGGTGGCTTTAGGCTTCCCGTGAAAAAGCTGCACGAAAATGTTTTGATGAATTGCTTTTCCGGGACTGATCCAATGTAATACAGTGAAAGTCAATTTCCTTCACTGCCTCTTCATGTATGTTTGTATCCCGCAGTGAGACAAGTGCTTCCACGTCACTCCCGGTGACAGTAAACAGCAGTCAATCAATCAAGCATCATATATTTTATAAAGCCCTTTTCCCAACTGCCTTGTCACAAAGTGCTTTTCCAAACACCCAGCAGTGACATATCTACAAACGTATCTGGCTGGCATGACAGAATTGAATGTTTCTGCTGAGTTCTCCAAACTCCTGGTGACCTGCTCGACGCTCCCTTTAAACTTGTTTAAAGCCTGGTTCAGGGAGGCCTGGCAGGTTATGAATAAGTAATGGGAGATGTGTTTTTTTTAAATTGCCTATGTAGACCAGGAAACAGGCGTCTTGCAGAGCCCAGGGTTCAGTCTGGTGGTTAACACTGCCTTGTTCAGAACATATGTCCCAAGTCCAACCTCGGTCCCTCTGCTACCTCGTCTGATTCTTCCTGCTCACCCGTTTGAACGTCTCACTGCTTATCATGTTTGTGTGGATCCAAGGCAGATCAGCTGTTGCTTGAGCCAGTGCTGAAGGAGATCCGATTATAGAAGAATGCAGAGGTGTTCAGCCGTCTCTCCTCAGAGACCCCTGGCTGTTCCATGTGTTTGATCTATTCCAGAGTCGGCACACCCGATTAAGCTTGTCAGCTAATCATCAAGCCCTTGTTTAGCTAATCTGGTGTGCTGATCTGGGCTACAACAAAATTGACCAACTTCTTGAGGGTCCCGGAGAAGAGTGTTGGAGCTAGAAAAACAAATATACGTCTACTGCCAGTCTACTAAAACTGCATTGTGTGTACAAATCATACTATACCATAAATAGCACATGCTTAGATATTTATCACATATACATTTTTTTTTTGCTGTAAGCGACAATTATGACGCCTTTCATCATAATCATTTAAATTCAAATAATCAAATGCCCAGACACTTTTCACCTTTCACCTTTCATCTTACAGTGGCGCAGATGTCCTTCCTGTCACACTGGTCTTAATTCAGAAAATCACGACGTCACCGGAGACTGCGGATCATGACTTTGCTCTGTCAAAGGTCAGCTCTTATTAAAAGGCATTTAGCGTTGTCAGCGTTTTGTGAAGGACGCAGAGGGCCTTATTGTGAAGGGATAGCCAAACAGTGGACGATACCACTCCTGATTTAGACGGGCAACTACTGGCTAAACATTTAACCACTTCCACGGATTTATTAGATTGTACCTTTGTTTTGACAGCGGGTCACCGCTTGACTGAGGTCTTGACCTCAGCTTCAGGATGACCAGCAAATCATAATTTAGGCGACTGACAGGGGCTCTTTAGTCATTATCAATGCTTGGGAGTGGAACATGATGTCCACGAGGCAGGGCAACAACTCCCTGGGTGTTGGCCGATAGCTACCAGCTAGCCCTGGGTGTTACCGATAGCTACCAGCTAGCCCTGGGTGTTACCGATAGCTACCAGCTAGCCCTGGGTGTTACCGATAGCTACCAGCTAGCTCTGGGTGTTACCGATAGCTACCAGCTAGCCCTGGGTGTTACCGATAGCTAACAGCTGGCCCTGGGTGTTACGATAGCCACCAGCTAGCCCTGGGTGTTACCGATAGCTACCAGCTAGCCCTGGGTGTTACCGATAGCTAACAGCTAGCCCTGGGTGTTACCGATAGCTAACAGCTAGCCCTGGGTGTTACCGATAGCTACCAGCTAGCCCTGAGTATTACCGATAGCTACCAGCTAGCCTTGGGTATTACCGATAGCTACCAGCTATAGTCTTGGGTGTGGTTGCCGCATGATGGCAGCGGTATTACGTAGCCTACTGAACCTGGGTGCTGTTTCCAGGTTCTTTTTCTGGACGGCCTTCACATAGCCTGGTCGATAGCGAACAGACTAACATGTTCTGGACGGCCTTCACATAGCCTGGTCGATACCCTACAGAATAACATGGTAGCAAGCCTAGAGTAGAAAGTAAAGTTGTACCTCTATGTAGTACTATCACATATATCACCAGAGAAAAACTTCAATATGTCTTCTGACAAAGATACCATTTTGAAGTCATACTTCAAACTTTTCGTCAACAGCTTTCGTCAAAGCCAATCCTCATGGTCAAGCATCGCATGTTTGTTCGAAATACAGCAAAATATGTCACTTTATAAAATG
Source organism: Dallia pectoralis (assembly GCA_029465975.1). NCBI lineage: Eukaryota > Metazoa > Chordata > Actinopteri > Esociformes > Umbridae > Dallia > Dallia pectoralis. Next base: position 2,799,776 of record CM055732.1, on the reverse strand, counting down.
TCAGAATGTTATATTAATATAGGGATCGTCTTTGAAAAATACACAGTAGTTTGGTCCACAAAAAAAATTAAGAGGCAAGAGAGAAAGTGAAAAATTTACATACAAGGCATCTGGCAAATACAGCTATAAGGCAGCATTTTTTTATCCTAATAGATGTTTTTGTTGATCTCCATAAAAAATAACATTGACCAAAACAAGGTTCGGATCATTTCTTTTAGTCTGTTAAGACCTTTAGTCAAAATACTATGCAGGTGGGAGCTAAAATACCGGTTAAGATCCAGCACTGAACCAAAACAGAATATATACGCCGTAATGTTTATGCACATTATCCCATAGGAAGAGAGTTTCTGAATAAACATCGGATTTGCAACCTTAAGGCCCAACGCATCATCATCCCACATTTTCCTGGCTAACCTCTGGCCATAATCCCTCAGAGAAAGAGAAGCTGATTTCTGGCACGAGGATATATTTAAAAAATGAACACGCACTTGTTCAATAAAAGGAGAATTTACAAATCCAAATCAAAACAATTTGTTTCATTGTGTTTTGTTTCGAAGAAGAAATGTTGAAATGCCTACCCATAACGCAGCGGACCAAATAGAGAAACGCAGTTGCACACTCCATCTGTGAAGAAACCGCTTAGATTTGGCAACTTTTCCGAGTGACAGCGCTGGCAGTTTAAAAGCTGGAGTCCAAATGTTCTTTGGATCAATGCCATGGAAACACATAAAAATGGCACCATTCTGTTATTTTGTCAAACCTGATCCCGGGGACCCAAAGATGTGCACTTTTGTTGTGTTTGCCCTAACACTACACACCTGGTTCCACTCATTACCTCATCCAATCGTTCATATTTGGTGTCAGGTGTGGGGCGCTGGGGCAAAAACTAAAATACTCACGCCTTTGGCTGTCCAAGACCAGGGTTATAAAACAATACCATAGAGAAAACAACAGCACAGGGCCATTTTGAATCCCTTCACCTAGAACAATGTTTCTCAAACCTCGTCCCGGGGTCCGGCAGCCATCGTTTTTGTTGTGGCCTTGTTGTACACAGAAAGCAGATATGACCAGTTGTAATTCAGAACAGTTATAAGTGAACTGGTAATTGTATATCATAACATTATTAAAATTATACTATTAACAAAGAAGGCCCTGTTGTAACAGAAGTAATACATTAACTAATACATTTGTTTGAATCTGTTTTGTTGCACAGCTTCGCTAGAAATGTAAGCTAGATTATGAATTATTTTGCTAAACATAATTCACCCAAAATACATATCTAGAGCAACTTAGTGAATTCGCTATATTTTTCACACTCGTTCTCTGTGGGAATCACTGAAAGTATCAAACAGTTTCATAATTATCCTTGCATATCATTTGACATACTCACATTTCTTTTCTCCGTCGTGAAGTTTTCCAACGGAAACGGGCATTTTGTAAACGAGCACTCCGCCAGAGACGAGTGACATGTTATTGGCGCCATGACAACAAGAGGACCAGAACGTTCCAGGGACGAGCAGTCTTCCCGAGGAATCCCCAGGTACGGGGCAGTGGAGGGTTTGCCACTGGGCTGGCAGGCCTTGACATACTAATATTCTATTTTCCCCCGAGCGCACGAGAGGGGTAATTAATTAACTTGCTGGAGCCCAGGCCGAGCCGCTACTGCACACAGATCTCCCAGAAGCATCGTACACAGAGAGAGAGAGAGAAACAGCCACAACATATGCCGGACTGAATGCCCGTCACGTTTCTGAGTGACATCCTAACCTCATCCCCGGGCTATTGCACACAGTGCGTGGATGTGACAGTAGTCGTCCGAATCAACGTTTCCATGACAGCGCTGCTGCGGAGGAGGAGGGCCTAAGTTGCAAGCTTACACGGGCGTGATTGATATGCAATATTAATGGCTGTTTTAGCGCGTTCTCTAAACACAATTTGCAATGAGAGAAGTTGAAGTGCCGTTACTGAACTGTCATTATAGCGGTGGGATCAATTGAGGCCTAACTCCCAGCACAAAAAACACAACACAAGAAAAGATGCCACGATACGATAAACAATGATAAATAAAACACATCACTGCCACGCAGAAAAACAATTGGAGGTCCCCAATGATCATCTCAAAATTGTCATAAATGTACCAGAAGATGTTTCCAAGCATTCTAGGCCATTGAAAACTAAATGTGGATTAACAACTCAATGGAGATTTGGGTTCGGCGACTCGCGGTTTTACAATTCAACAAAAAAGGGAGTAATTTTGCAATCTAGGGGTTTGTTTCTGCGGGCTATTATTTTTCACACCCCAGTCAGAGGGACAACGTGACCACAATCTCTCCAAGGTTTACGTGGATGAAGCAATTTTACCGGTCTTGACAGGGTTCGGCGTTGTCAGCACGGGTTTTCTGGTCTTGTCACATTCTGGTGACTCAGGCCAGCCTGTAACGGGGCGGCTGCTGAAACGGGGAAACGGAAACAGAATGAATATTTAATAAACTGTCCTGGTATCCCTGACAAACACATTTACGCACCTCAGGGAATGTGCATTTTTTTACTATCACCAGTGATCAGTCACTAGGGATAATTATGAGAGAATAACCAGGCGACCGAGCCCACCTTAATCAATGACAACCGCAATGTGGCCCGTTGAACTTTGTCCAGAAGCTTTAGAAAAATCAATAAATAGGAGTTTTCTTCCACCATTTCGCGTATATGAACTCCTGCTTCGTGTGACCACAGCGGATGAAAATGAGGAGCGGATACACTCATTCGGTTTATAAAATCATCATGAGATATACCGGCCAATCTTTTTCTTGTACCGAATGAAAATTAACAGTTTGATGTGTCATCGCTCATCTTAATGATACCGTCACCATTAACACAGTTGCATAGCCAATGTGGTTGGCAGATTTTGCAGAATATCTTGCCAATGATGAGATGTTGTGGTCACTAGTTAGATTTGCTTTGTCGAACTTGCCCAGGCGTCAATCATTTCACGTTTCACAGGGATTATTTCCCATGTTCAGGGGAAGGGGAAGATTATATCTGGGTCCCCGGAACAGCTTGGGAGTAGCTTAGTTGTGAAAGGACCTACTCGTCTACATTATTTGGACAGCCTGTGTACCTACATCAAGTCGGACCTGGCTTGGATTCCTTTTATGTGTGGAATTAATACTGGTCGGACGGTTGAGTTTTGACTCATATTGACTTTGCGTTAGACGGCTGACGTATCTCCAGGTTCTGGGGGCCACTTCACCCGGGCCAAAATGTCCAGATGAGATGACACAAACATTCACACACACACACACACACACACACACACACACACACACACACACACACACGCACGCACACACACACACACGCAGAAAATGCCCTCACGCAAGATACCACTGGAGGTGGGTACTCCGGATATCCAAATCAATGGAGAAGAGCAGGTGAACCTGGGCCCAGTCACCGTCACTTCCTGGCAGGTTTTGTTGGCGGCCATGACGTAACCGCCAAGGCGTGTTGTCAGGGGTTGGAGGTGTCCGTCAGCCCCCACTGGGACCAAGTGTGGGGGAATTGCTTTGTCTGTCTCGGACAGGAGATAGCAGATCTGCAGGCGCAGGTGAACCCCTTCACCCTGTTGGTGGTCTGGCTAGTGGACGAGTTGTTCCTCCTGTCTCGCAAAGTGCTTCCTGTGGTGAAGTGTCTCATCTCATGTCCAGACCATATGTTCTTCTTTCGAATTATGCGTTGTCCAGACAATATGTATCGATATCTGCGTTGTCCAGACAGTATATTTCTCAGATGCACAAGTTGACCAATAATCTACTGTTATATTGGTTTTACATTTACGTAAATTACCGAAAACCGTTACCCAGCGGGACTTACAATAATGACTGTGTTTGTTTAGTACTTTTACATATACAATACGGAGAGTTTTTTTTCCCTCCACGGCCTCAGTGGGAATTGAACCCGCCAACTTGGCGTTGAAAGTCCCACATACTATTTACATCAAGGTTGTGCTCTATGGTGTGCTCAATGGTGTCTATTTATGTTGTGCTCTAGGTTGTGTATCTATGATGTGCTCTATGGTGTGCTCTATGGTGTGCTCTATGTTGTGCTCTATGGTGTGCTCTATGGTGTGCTCTATGTTGTGCTCTATGGTGTGCTCTATGGTGTGCTCTATGTTGTGCTCTATGTTGTGTATCTATGTTGTGCTCTATGTTGTGCATCTATGTTGTGCTCTATGTTGCGCTCTATGTTGTGTATCTATGTTGTGCTCTATGTTGTGCTCTATGGTGTGCTCTATGTTGTGCTCTATGGTGTGTATCTATGTTGTGCTCTATGTTGTGTATCTATATTGTGCTCTATGGTGTGCTCTATGGTGTGCTCTATGGTGTGCTCTATGTTGTGCTCTATGGTGTGTATCTATGTTGTGCTCTATGTTGTGCTCTTTGTTGTGTATCTATGTTGTGCTCTATGTTGTGCTCTATGATGTGCTCTATGGTGTGCTCTATGGTGTGTATCTATGTTGTGCTCTATGTTGCGCTCTATGTTGTGTATCTATATTGTGCTCTATGGTGTGCTCTATGGTGTGCTCTATGGTGTGCTCTATGTTGTGTATCTATGTTGTGCTCTATGTTGTGCTCTTTTTTATGATGTGCTCTATGGTGTGCTGTATGATGTGTGTATCTATGCTTGTGTATCTATGTTGTGCTCTATGTTGTCTCTATGTTGTGTATCTATATTGTGCTCTATGGTGTGCTCTATGGTGTGCTCTATGTTGTGCTCTATGGTGTGTATCTATGTTGTGCTCTATGTTGTGCTCTTTGTTGTGTATCTATGTTGTGCTCTATGTTGTGCTCTATGGTGTGCTCTATGGTGTGCTCTATGGTGTGTATCTATATTGGGCTCTATGTTGTGCTCTATGTTGTGTATCTATGTTGTGCTCTATGTTGTGCTCTATGATGTGCTCTATGGTGTGCTCTTTGGTGTGCTCTATGTTGTGCTCTATGGTGTGCTCTATGGTGTGCTCTATGTTGTGTATCTATGTTGTGCTCTATGTTGTGCTCTATGGTGTGCTCTATGTTGTGTATCTATGGTGTGCTCTATGTTTTGCTCTATGTTGTGTATCTATGTTGTGCTCTATGTTGTGCTCTATGATGTGCTCTATGGTGTGCTCTATGGTGTGCTCTTTGGTGTGCTCTATGTTGTGTATCTTTGTTGTGCTCTATGGTGTGCTCTATGGTGTGCTCTATGTTGTGCTCTATGTTCTGTATCTATTGTGTGCTCTATGTTGTGTATCTATGGTGTGTATCTATGTTGTGCTCTATGTTGGGCTCTATGGTGTGCTCTAAGGTGTGCTCTATGTTGGGCTCTATGTTGTGCTCTATGGTGTGCTCTATGTTGTGCTCTATGTTGTGTATCTTTGTTGTGCTCTATGGTGTGCTCTATGTCGTGCTCTATGTTGTGTATCTATGGTGTGCTCTATGTTGTGTATCTATGGTGTGTATCTATGCTGTGCTTTATGTTGGGCTCTATGGTGTGCTCTATGGTGTGCTCCAAAATGTTACCGGAGCCTTGAATAAAACCAAATGACTTTCGTTCCAGTTTGACACTGATTATTATTGTGAACGAGTTGATATGCACCCCACAGTAGTCAGAGTTATCACATTGGCAGTGTTAGCGTTCCATACCTACAGGTGATAAATAATACAGGTGTCATCATTAGAGGGTTCATCTGGAAATTAGAGCGCTAATCTCTTTCAGATTTCTCTATAAGCTACGTGTCCATTTGTGTTTCTGTTTTGGTGACCCCCGTACCAGGGTGTAGAATAACAGGCTGTGGTTGCAGAATGAGCTCAGGCTCCACTGACTTTTGTCTTTAAGCGAATTTAATGCATTGCTGTGAATATAGCTTGAGGACAAATGAGGCTGCCTTTGATGTATGGCCTTGTGCTCGGAATGATTCTGTTTGTGTTTGTCTGTGTTATTTATTCATACATCATTTCTTTCTCAAACCATGCAATGTGTACACAGGGACACTGTCACACTAGTGACAAAGAGAACAAGCTATCAATGTGTTTTGACAAAGAAAAGAGAGACATTTGTAGTGATGTAAAAATATCCCCAGTGCTTGAGTTGTAATAGTTAATTGATATTACAGGAGTTATTTAGCGCCAGTCATAAAAAAGCTGGCTATTTGATTTGTGTGCCGACAAATTACCAAATGCATTATCGGAACGAGAGATCTGTTTCATAATAAATCATGTTTTTAAAGACTTTGACATTGTCATGCAATAACACTCATGTAATAACCCTCATGTAATAACACTAATGCAATAACACTCATGTAATAACACTAATGCAATAACACTCATGTAATAACACTCATGCAATAACACTCATGTAATAACACTCATGTAATAACACTAATGCAATAACACTCATGTAATAACACTCATGCAATAACACTCATGCAATAACACTCATGCAATAACACTCATGCAATAACACTCATGTAATAACACTCATGCAATAACACTCATGCAATTACACTCATGCAATTACACTCATGTAATAACACTCATGCAATAACACTCATGTAATAACACTCATGTAATAACACTCATGCAATGACACTCATGTAATAACACTCATGTAATAACACTCATGTAATAACACCCATGTAATAACACACATGTAATAACACTCATGTAAAAACACCCATGTAATAACACTCATGTAATAACACTCATGTAATAACACTCATGTAATAACACTCATGTAAAAACACCCATGTAATAACACCCATGTAATAACACTCATGTAATAACACACATGTAATAACACTCATGTAATAACACTCATGTAAAAACACCCATGTAATAACACTCATGTAATAACACCCATGTAATAACACACATGTAATAACACTCATGTAATAACACTCATGCAATAACACTCATGTAATAACACTCAAGTAAAAACACTCATGTAAAAACACTCACGCAATAACACTCATGTAATAACACTCATGTAAAAACACTCATGTAAAAACATTTATGTAATAACACTCATGTAAACGTTATGTCTCTGATGTATTAATATTTGCTGTGTGCAATGGACAGTGGAGGAGTTTACCAGTTCTTAAGAAAAATTTGATTTCTGTCTTTAGGGCATTTTAGTTACCCTCTGTTGCACTACAGTTTAGTTGCATTTATACAGGGGTTTCTTAATTAAAATAAATAGCTCTAAACTCTTTTCTCACACTTGAGGAGGTCATGGGTCATGAGAGGACACTATATCAACACATTATGATTTTCACTTACAGTTCATACATCCAACACTACAGACTTTACAGTGTGATTTGTTGTTTTAATTTGACATTAGCCAACCAATAGATACCAGCACAATGTGTTATCTTTAATATACGTATGTCATCCAATAGAAATTATTAATAGCAACTTTAAGAGAATTGAACCATTCGAGGAAATTACATTCAGGCCTTCACGCAAACACACATGGGATTTATATATGAAAGGTCTATAGATAGAATCCTCAATATAGCCGTAGTCCCTGCCTCACAGTTAGCCGTAGTCCCTGCCTCACAGTTAGCCGTAGTCCCTGTCTCACAGTTAGCCGTAGTCCCTGCCTCACAGTTAGCCGTAGTCCCTGCCTCACAGTTAGCCGTTGTCCCTGTCTCACAGTTAGCCGTAGTCCCTGCCTCACAGTTAGCCGTAGTCCCTGCCTCACAGTTAGCCGTAGTCCCTGTCTCACAGTTAGCCGTAGTCCCTGTCTCACAGTTAGCCGTAGTCCCTGCCTCACAGTTAGCCGTAGTCCCTGTCTCACAGTTAGCCGTAGTCCCTGTCTCACAGTTAGCCGTAGTCCCTGCCTCACAGTTAGCCGTAGTCCCTGCCTCACAGTTAGCCGTAGTCCCTGTCTCACAGTTAGCCGTAGTCCCTGTCTCACAGTTAGCCGTAGTCCCTGCCTCACAGTTAGCCGTAGTCCCTGTCTCACAGTTAGCCGTAGTCCCTGCCTCACAGTTAGCCGTAGTCCCTGCCTCACAGTTAACCGTAGTCCCTGCCTCACAGTTTGCTGTGTCACTGCAAAACCAGGTCAATAAGCCCAGAAGGACCGGTGGAGGATGGTGTACATGTAATTGAATGTTCTAGATTTACCTCATTGCACTCTAGCGGCTCCTTGTTATGACTTGGGAACCTATGAGTTCATAAGGGGCAAGAGAGTGCTTGCCTTCCGGCGTGTAAGGATTCTGGTTGAGACATTGGTTAAGCGTGCAGCATGATAGTAATCACAATGGCACCGGACGTGTTTTGGAAGACACCAATCTCTCCAATCGACTGTCTCGAATCGGCTGGGAGTTGTTGCAATTAAGGAGGACCTTAATCATGATATGAAACCCTGAGATAAAAAGTAATGTGACAAGATCTTCATTGAAATTGAATCTCCTTAGTGCCTGTATTCACACACATTGAGCTGTGTAGATCTTTTTTCAGGATTGGCTGCTTGCCCCAGAAACGTTTGAATTCGATAGAGGAATGTGATCAGAGCTAACAGCAGCAGCAGTCCAGATAATCCACCTACAGTTACTTCACCAACACTGACGATCTACAACATATCACAGGTGAAGGGAATAACTTTACTAAGGGCACATGTCAGAGTCTGGCTCGATTTGATAAGCAAACAATCAGTTTTCCTAGTCAACGAGTTGGACATGTTGGATGCGAAAGAAAAACCCACCAACCTATAAAGTAAGCCATGTTTTTTTAATTGACAATTGATATTTGTTGGGCAGTCGATCATAACTAGTCTTATCTGGTCAGGATACTGTTTGGGATTCCGGAATATTCCCTCTGTCACCGGATCGGAAAGTTTTGTGACAGGTTGACGATATCATTGGAGCTGGCGCCTTGTTTTGGTTTATTTATTTGAGTTGAGCTCAGCAGAACTCTGATACCGCGCGTCTGCTGTCCGACAGGCATGTAAGAAATGTCATTTGGACGTTTCCTTGATGACCCGGTTCACCCGGTGTTAGTTCTGCAGACTCTATCCAACAGCACATGCACATGTTTATTTTAGGAGACGCCAGTCATTACCACCGCCTACGTGTGCTCTTGACAAACAACGCAAAACAAACACACGCGTGTGCGACCAAGATACTTCCTCCTGGGACATGAACCCAATCTATCTTTTGGACTTTTTTTGCATTATCGAAAATTCCCCGAAAATAACCGAGATGCCTGCAAAACGTGCCAAAGCATGTCCCCTACTTCGATGTCCAGCAATGAAACTGACAAGTGCCCAGCTATAGACGTAGAGTATCCAACGATTTCTAAAAACGTATAAACAATGTATTTTTGATAGATTTGCACAATAAGCACTGGTCTATTCCCTGTCCTCTCAGCGCGGCTGGGCCCCATAGCAGTAAGGTGTGACTGACGTTTCATACACTCCCGTCGGGATATAATACAGAGTTCACCAGCGGTGGATGGGGCCGTTCCCAAAGATTCCCACTCTGGAAGTTGGTTTAAAGACGTGGGAGATAACAGTCTGCAGGAATGCTGAGGCTGCAGGAATGCTGCCCACCTGGGAAACGGAGCAGAGAAGGTGCCCACATGGAAAAGATAAGTTTAGAGAAGACCTGGTGGGTCTGCCAAAATGCACAGCTCTCACAGGGACAGCAAGGCAGAGATGAGATGTGCCTTATCACCCTGCCACCACCACGTCCACCACCCCTTTATCGGTGTGTGTGGGCATCTGTGTGTGTACCTGTGTGTTTACCTGTGTGTGTACCTGTGTGTGTACCTGTGTGTGTACCTGTGTGTGTACCTGTGTGTGTACCTGTGTGTCTGTGTGGGTGGACCTGTGTGTGTACCTGTGTGTGTCTGTGTGTGTACCTGTGTGTGTCTGTGTGTGTGTGTGTGTGTGTGTGTGTGTGTGTGTGTGTGTGTGTGTGTGTGTGTGTGTCTGTGTGTGTGTCTGTGTCTGTGTGTGTGTCTGTGTGTGTGTGTGTGTGTGTGTGTGTGTCTGTGTCTGTGTGTGTGTCTGTGTGTGTGTGTGTGTGTGTGTGTGTGTGTGTGTGTGTGTGTGTGTGTGTCTGTGTCTGTGTGTGTGTCTGTGTGTGTGTGTGTGTGTGTGTGTGTGTGTGTGTACTCACTTCACCATGATGCTGTATGCTGCTTTCCTTCATTTAATCAACTGAACACGTTCTGCCTTCAGCTTTTATTCATAACAGTTTTAAAGGACTAAATTTGACAAGTAAATTACATTACCTCCAACTGCCTTCAGTAAATGCCTCCCATCTTTTCAGGATTCATGCTTGATTGGGAGCAGGTGATTACTGACTCGTCAATTCTGCATTCAATGATATCGCCTCATTGAACAACACCTAAAAAATAATATGAAAATAAAAACTCCTATAAACACCGTTGGTCTGTAGCACAAATTCACATTTCACAACCAGATGATTCATGAGAAAACATAATGGAATTGAGATGAAAAGAGAAGAGGCTAGATGGAGGCAAATGTTTTCTAATATGTTTTCTGGTGTGCGAGGAATCAGAATGCAACACGTGTGTGTGTGTGTGTGTGTGTGTGTGTGTGTGTGTGTGTGTGTGTGTGTGTGTGTGTGTGTGTGTGTGTGTGTGTGTGTGCACGTATGTATGTGTGTGTTGTGTGTGTGTGCGTGTTTTTGTGTGGCTAGCATGAGTAAAGCCACATACACATGTGGAGTAGAGACAAACCATTTATTATCTCATTTGACATTGCCTGTCTACATCGGAGGGGGGATATGTCGATTTTAGTTTGCAGTGTAATATACAAAAATGTGTCCTGAACGTCTACACCTTGAAACCACAGCTAGCCAGATGACATTACCAGGTACAGTGTACAGTTAGAGTCAATTTATACCCTGTACATATAAAGCTATATAATCCAGCTCACTGATTGGATCAGCAATCAACATATCTCAGACAATGTGTGTGTATTCCTTATGGACTTGGTACTTAATGTAAACTGAACAGTTATCATGTTTTAGTGATTAGTAGGATGCCAGTGGAATCTGGTAACACTTTTTAATTCACAGCTGAAATACAAACTAATATGAACGTATAGGTTCCCCCAAAATGCAAACCTGGGCCACCGCATCAACAGTTTTGCACATTTCATTTTTGCCCTACAAATACCTTGGCTATTAAAGTCTAATCTGTGGCTATTATCCTACAGACGCCCTGAAACAGTCTGTTTGGATTCGCTAGCAGATAGCGACGTGTGCAAATATCTTGTTATTCAGATCCTGTAGGGCATCAAACCTTCCCAACTTGCCGTTTGAAGTCACAAATAATAATGAGTCTCTGTTCCTTTATTCAAGTCGGGAAATTAAAAGTGACTTGGGATCCAGGGGGGATTCTGTTAGTTTGTTTCCTCTGGGCCCGTAGATGTAATTAAAGGAAGAGACACAGGTTTTTTCTCCCCACTTCCAGATTATTTTCCCTCATTAACCTGTAACCTAGCTACCTAACGAAGGAATAAATTAGCCACGCTTACGAATTCAGCGCTAATAATATCTTCATTTAATTCACAGCGTGACCAGTCTGACGGAGGTGATGGCGCAATGTGCGTCCCAGAGGAGGCAACTTGGAATTGTGTCCCTAAATGTTTAACGAACGCATACAGTGCACCCGAACCCGATCATATCAATATTTCAGAATAATTGGAAAGGACCGGAGACTTTGTGCAAATTTGTGAAAGACGTAGAAACAACCTAATGGGACGTGTGTGTCTTATGGAGGCGTGGAGGACTGAACTCCTGGCCATTGGAACGTTCCCCACGCACGATATACAATATTAATGACGTAATTTGCATGTAATTGCTGCTACCTGTTTGGTTAGGTTTAATGAACCATGCGATGCCTTGCGTAGTCACTAACTCTGTGTTAACCTTTTACCAATTTATTCGGCTCAGAGGCAGATTGATTAGAAGTCAAACAACGCTAATTTTGATCGCATACATTTTTAAGTCAATTATGGGTTAGAGTTTTTTTCTTCGGGTGGCGATTCACTACAAATCATGAAAACATTCTATATGGACTTTTGTTTTGTAATTCGACTTAAACTTGGAATCTGTTGAATTATTCGTCCGCCACAGAAACTTTATTGGTAAATCTTCCTGAACTAATGTGAATGTGAATATAAGAAGGCAAACTGTTTTGGAGGGGCAAAGGACATTTGTGCGCGTGCTATTTTATTTTACTAATAATTATTCATTAAATAAATGATTTATTTAGGATCAATTATAGCTGTGAAAGCATCCACATAAATATACATCTTAAATAATCCTTACAATTAAACTGGTTTAAATTACATTACATTAAATAACATTATTTAAATGAACACAGACTGATTAGAAACACAACCAAAACATTTTGCAAAATGCATTAAAAAATGTTGTAATTAGGTGAACGTCATTATATTTAAGTCTGAACATATTTTTGCGGAATCAATTAAAATACAGATGTGACAATCATAATGGGTTTTTAAACGTTTTAATTAATATATAATGTGTTAATGACGTGAGAGGTTGACTTGTTTCACCTGGTATTGTTGTTGATTGATGGTGAGAGGTCATCTTGTTTCACCTGGTATTGTTGTTGATTGATGGTGAGAGGTTAACTTGTTTCACCTGGTGTTGTTGTTGATTGATGGTGAGAGGTTAACTTGTTTCACCTGGTGTTGTTGTTGATTGATGGTGAGAGGTTAACTTGTTTCACCTGGTATTGTTGTTGATTGATGGTGAGAGGTTAACTTGTTTCACCTGGTATTGTTGTTGATTGATGGTGAGAGGTTAACTTGTTTCATCTGGTATTGTTGTTGATTGATGGTGAGGTTAACTTGGTTGTTGATTGATGGTGAGAGGTTAACTTGTTTCACCTGGTATTGTTGTTGATTGATGGTGAGAGGTTAACTTGTTTCACCTGGTATTGTTGTTGATTGATGGTGAGAGGTTAACTTGTTTCACCTGGTATTGTTGTTGATTGATGGTGAGAGGTTAACTTGTTTCATCTGGTATTGTTGTTGATTGATGGTGAGAGGTTATCTTGTTTCACCTGGTATTATTTTACCTTCATTTAACCAGGTAGGCCGATTGAGAATAAATTCTCATTTGGGAGAAGCTGGGAATTGATTTCTGGACATAATGCACACACAGCATGCACGCTACCACTGAGCTACCAACTCCTCCATCATAAAAGAGATGGCAGTAACAGGTGTTGACAAGCGGTTGGTCGGTTATCCACGTTCAGTTATTAGGAGCTGAAGACACAGAGCACATTGCATGGAATCGTTGATTTATAAGGTTTTGTGACATATTTCTGATTTGAATTGTTTGAATGTTGCATTCATGTTTTAAATCCAAAGGGATATATTTTGAAAATCTACTGTAATACACGTTGGGGGGGGGGGGCACAGCAGCACCTGTTGTTAAATCAGGGGTTGAGTACCAGTTTACTGGCAGACCCCTTCACTTCATCCATATGTTGTTGGGTTATAGACTTTAATTGTAATCGATTGAACTTGTTGCCATCAATCGGCACACAATCCCCCGTTATCTCAGCCCCGTCAGTATTCAGACACATCCTCAGGACGCTCCAAATTGAGTGTTCTAAGATCTCGCCTGAGATGCCCCGAGAACTAGATTGGAGTGTAACTGTGGCAAACTAACTTGATTGGACCAGATTGTGAGAAGCCACACACCTGGGAATATATAAAGCACCATATATACTGTATTCTGTGCGTGTGCGAGCAAAAAGCCATGCCGTGAAGCCATGTCGACCTCCAAGACTGGATTGAGGCATAGATCGCTGGAAGGTTATGAAACAAATTGCGAACAATTGAACGTTCCCCCAGGAGCACTGTGGACTTCATCGTTGGCAAATATAATAGGCTCGGACCCACTCAGACTGCTCCTAGCGCCAGACGTCCGGCCAAACTAAGTTACCACGCAAGAACGTGTCTGTTTTATAAGTCCGCCAGACACATTTCTGTGACATCTCATTGCAGAGTGGAAACATGACGAGCCAGAGCAGGAGGGGGTACCGTATTTCCTGAGCAGGGAGATTCTAGGCACTTCCTTTCTTGTGCTCGTTTTTCAATTTCAGGTCTCGCTCTCAAGTATAATTCCTGTGCCCAAGACTGCTGTCCTGGAGTCTACAAATAGTTCAAATATCTAGAACGTAGAAATGATTGACTTGAATGGGAACCTCTGTCCTATTCATTCTATTTGCATTCATTTAATCCTATTTGACAGGCGAAATCCAGGAAATCTTCTCCTCAAAGACATTAGAACGGATACATCTGTGCATTGTAAAAAAAGAGAAAATGTCGATAATGCATTTTGTGGGGAAATTGAACAATAGTGTTTTTTAGTAGATTAATTCGGCAGAAATGATTCTGATGAATCACCCTGCTTCTTTTCCATCAATGCCACCATGATTACTTCCTTCCAATTGATGAACAGTGGCAGATTGTGGCAAACAGAAAGCATCCGTCTATTCTTGGTTGCTAAAATTTTCTGTTTGCCTCTGTTTGTTTTCTCAGCGATTTCCATATTCCAAGAATTCTGAGCTTAATAGATATTAAGAAGAGAAAGCAAATATCGCCAAAATGCCCAGAATAAAACACGCCTTTCCACGCAGTATCGGACAGAGTATTTTTAAACGCACCTTTGCCGACATTCACCTTGCTCCCAATCGGAGGATACATTCTACATAACGTCCCTTTCATCAGCAGCCGATATCCTCCCAGGAGATCTGCAGCTGGAATCATTCTTACAGACTGGTCTAACGCCAGACACTCATCATCTCTGTGCCACCTCATTAGACCTCTACTAATGACATCACATGAATGCCAGAGAGGCCATCGGGGGAGCCGTCAGGAGCTTAGCATTCCACAATGATGGGAATCTCAACACACTGACACAACTCACATCCTGTCGCCGATTCGCTCCGCGCTGACATTACACAAGTTTGATCTAATTGTGAGCTACCCAGAATGCTCTGTGTTTAGCTGTTTGATGTGTCGTGGCCTACCTCCTGTTCTGTGGTTGTAGCGAGTCAAATTGTCGCGCTCCACTGACCTCGCAGTGGCTGTTGACAGTTGGGTTTTAGTAAGTGGATGTGGGCCTAAGACTGGGAAATGCTAACATGCTAACGCGCTACTATTAATAGCTAATAGCTAACTAATAGCAGAACGTATGGCCAGATTCAGACAGCTAACCTATTCTGAATGTGTTTACGTATAAAGTGCAGGAGCAGGCATCAGTTTCTCTGCTTCAGCCATAAAAGGCATGTGCTTCAAATCAATGAGGTATTTTTCCAGGGTGAAATGAGTTAGCAGAGATTTTACCTGCATGTTAGGTTGATCCAGACACTAGAGAATACGTTTACCTACACTTAAACCTATATAAAATATGTGTATACACTACATAAAAAACATGTAATTTGTTAAAGACTTTTTGTTGAAATGTATGTAAATGTAAAAACGAAAATGTACAGAAAACTAGTTGTGTGCAGACCTCCATTATTTCTTCTGATCTTTCTTGTCACACTGTCCAATCTTCCCATCTATGTTCTCCTGTTTTCTTGAATCTCCTTTTCCACTTTACTTTATAGGGATTTTATTTTGTTGTTTTTGTTTTCTATGTAAAGTTCTAATAATTGTTGCCATGGTGATTTAGAAGCAAACATTTATTTTGTCTGTACTTATGTGTGTTCATGCATATTATTTAATTTTCTTGTTTTTTACTCACTGAAAACACTTTGTGAATTTACTTTGTTTCACTTTCTTTAATTGGAGTGTGTTATAAACGTGCATGGACACAGTACCATATTTTAGTTTTCTTTCCTCCTTAATTTTTTAAATAATTATTTGAGGAGATCCATCACATACAAAACAAAGACACACAATACAATTGAAAAGACACAATCACAGACAACAGCATACATATCCTCCATTACATTCTTCAAATGGGCACCCGAGTGATTGACTTCACTGGGATCTGCAGTTAGTTCCGTAAATAAGGTGTGAAGGCAGTGAGGCAGTCCCACCGAAATCTGTTGAGAACGCCAGGGCCTCTAATGCAACCCACGCCTTACTGGAAACGAAATAAGATATATAAGGAGGTCGTTTTAAAAGTAGTGCTTTATAAATAAACCGGAGAGCACGACGCACGTGTCTCACAGAACCCAACACTCATGCTGATTCAAAATACAGTAATGAGTTCTGTAATTATCACCCATGATAAACCCGAGTTATCAACCGTATAAAGCCTCCAGTGGTTTTATTGTGGTTGCCGAAGCATGCATAAAGATAATATCCCCAGAATCGGAGCCTTAATCAGAACCTGCACAATTAGTCTGCTGTTTTCTGAGGCACTGTTTCTGTTAAGAGGAACCCAATCTTGAGTTGTAACATGTGTGTTAAAAGATAACTATCATCTAATCACACGCCTAAGTATTAATACACATAGACCTGTTAGATTGAGGTACCGTACAGGCTAGCAATTACAAATGTACTTACAATTGAGTGTTGGAGTGTAGAAACAACTTTAAGACAGAGATCTCTGTTCTGCATGTTAATATCAATGCAGAGGTGTTGGAGCAATAGAGTACATCATGGTGTCCTTTATAAATACATGGTGAGGACAATTTCTGACATCATCAAAACAATAGTGTGCCAATTATTGAACCCTGAGGGACCCCTTTATGTAACATTAAGGGCTTGCAATTGACTTTGTCCACCGTGAGTTCTACCTTTAAGTTAAGTCAAAAAACCGTTGACAGGCATCAGTGAATGACAGCTTATTTAGGAGGATAACGTGGTCAAAAAGCTTTGGATAAGTCTACAATTGCAATATTATTCCGACCAAGCATAGTGGCTGTGTTGGTACTGTGTTTAGGTCTAAAGTCTAAACTGCTACAACGAATACTATTAGCAGAAATAATTTATTGTAACCGCTTGTTTACTAAGGATTCTAGGATCTTTGCCAGACAAAAAAGCCTAGAGATAATTAGCCTAGTCGATAATTATCCAAATCACTACTGTCACCTCCCTTGTGTAATGGCAGTACAAAAGCTGTTTTCTACACCTTCGGGATATTTCCTCTACTTAGTGAAGATGTGTGTCACTGAACCAGCAATGATAGGTGCAGCACAAGGACGGGTCCAAATTGCCGGCGCCTAAAGATTTCTCAGTGTCTATGCCACCCAGGGCAGCTAGGACCTCTATTTCTGGGAATTGAAGAAAGAAAAAGCATTACCATTTTCCAGGGTAACTAACAGTTAAAAGCAAGACAGAAAATAAACTGACTAGAGAGGATCACATTGGCCACATTTCCTTTTTTGTAACTGCACAGGTAATGCGTTAATTAAAAGAATCACAGATATATTGTTTTCACTTAAAAGGCAAGAGTCTCAAGTAATTTGCGGAATTCTCACGTTTAGGTGAAATAACGGTTTTCTAAAAAAAGTTCCTGGATCTCCAGCGGAGTCTATCTTAGCAGACTGAGGACACGTTTTAACAGCTGCAGAACATTTATTACTCAATAGCCTGAATAATCACCTGGAGTACCAGCTGTCCTCGTCATAACCGCAGGACACTTGAAGAGGTGACTGACCTGCAGAATTAATAAAATAGAGGACTGTGTTACATTCAATATTCAGTTCCACGACTCCACAGACAGGTCTTCCTGCACGAATCACCTGAACTAGAAATTCTTCTCCTGGCTTTATTCAGGCTGCCTTTCATCTTTGATGGTCTCTCTCAATTGTTTTCTAAGGACCAGCGCCATGACGTACATATTGTTGGTTCAGATGGCCGGTTTCTCTCTGCACGTCTCTATTCTGGGACGACATTTTACAGCGGACAACAACATAATGTGTGCATTCATAGGTCGGTTCAATGATGGTAGACGTTTAACCTCCTGTATCTAAACGAAACTGACAGGCTCATATACATTTGACAGAAAATACTGAAGCTATATTCCAATCCATAATTCAGATGTGAAAGAAAGTGCCGGACGTCAGAGTGAGGGTTGGATTTGAAACACTTTCAGAGAAAGTCAAGCACGGAATCTCTGTCATTCAATATTACCCTACAAAGGCATATTCGTGGTAATTACTGACAGACAAATGACATCTCGTTTAAAATTCTTTATCTGTCTAGACAGGCAGCGATTTCTGGGGCCGCATAATATAATCTGACCTACTGGTTCTTTCTTGTTTAAAAAAAGGCAAAATATCACATTAATCAGATAAAAAAAATCCCTCATTAAAGCGGATCAAAGATTTCTGACTCAATTCATGTTTACGGCAATTTGAATTCGCAGGAAAGAAAACCAAAGTGACATTTCAAGCTCAAAGAAAGAGGCCGGCGTGTTAAAAGGCACGCAGATGCGCGCTAAACAGAGCACTTCCATAGAACTAGTGCAATGGGGTCGCCTAACTCCCTATCATAAGCTGTTAAAGTTCCCGGATGGTGGTGGGGTGGGGGGGGTCTGGGAGGTGGCAGGCGGCAGGTGCAGCGTAACGAGATGGATGTGATGCCCGCAGCAGCGCAGGACAACCCGAACAGTGACTCCCTGGTTCCGGGTTTCCGTTCAGGAGACAGGAAAGTAGAGTTCTGCGCGGGGTGACAGGGACCACTTCTCTTCATCTTCTCGCTGTTTACGGGCGTCTGGCAACCGACGGCAGGCACGTTAGAGCGGTTTAGAGGGGGCGCAAGGTCCTGACGTCACCGGGGAAACGGGGGACGCAGTTCATTTTGCCATCGATATATCAATGCGGCAAACAGCGACCGCGGGGAGTTGGCCTAATGCGTTGGAACTGGTAATGAGCATCTGTATACCCACATGTTGACTTGTAGTTGTTTGGTCAAAGGTGTTGTGGAGACGGTGTGTGTGCAGAATCTATTTGTGCCACAACAACACCTCCTACACGTATTGCTGTAAACAATTTACTGTGATGTTTTGATAGCTCAGTAGTCATTGTCATCCACATCATTGTGATCAGTCCAGTAGCGGCATACCACTATAGTGTAGCACTCAAATGAGTGCTATTTTAAGGAAATGCATTTAATTAAAGAACATTAAATCACTTACAACTTCTTCTGTGAGGCACTGTGAATTTCCATAACAGTTATTACTCAGTAAGTAATTATATTTATCTACAGAATATTACCTGAGCCGAAGTCGAAATCCGATTGTGTTACTCAAATGTTTGTAAATGATAACCAAGGCTCTCCGATCACAAAGCAGTCTGGTATCTGAATCGCTCCAGCTCCATTCCTCAGCTCTATACAGACACATGCAGGCGCGGAGAAGACGTCTTGTTACACGCGCTCAGCCGCAGATATCCGCTGTAATGTGCTTGTTTGTATGTTCTCCATACACAGAGCGTGTTAGGCTGCGTTTGGACGGGCACTCCATATCGGATCTGTTGTAGAGATGTCGATCTGACGCTTATAGGTGATGATACGTGCGCGCACACGTCACAACCAGTCATATGTGCACCTGGACACTTCGATTTGACGAGTCGCATATGAGTTACATTATTGTTGAGCACATGCTACAATAATGTAACCATGACAACCGCTCTGAAACGCAAACGGTAGTGACAGGAAATGAGCATTGCATCGGTGTGAGAATCAGATACGTGTCACGTTTAAGTGCGGACCGTCTGATAGAACCGACTGATAGAACCGACTGATGGAACCGTCTGATGGAACCATCATTAGATACTTGCGTTCACAAACACCTTTTTGTATTAGCCCAGCAGTATGAACATCAATGGGTGTGTAGAGGTCATTTCTGGCCGTTAGGTTTTGTGTCTGAGAGCATCTGACACAGCCAGAGGAAAAGGTGTTCTGGCCGTTAGAACAAGGAGGGTAAAGACCGATAACCAGGATTATTGTGAACCCCCACTGGATCCACCGGTGACAGTACAAATTCAGTTATTTTTAGACCACATATGTGTGTTTTGTGAGTATGTGACTCTTTAGTGCCTTAACCGTGTGAAATATACAGCTGGGATTGCAGTCGGTCGAGCTGTTAGATCTCACCCGTAACCCAAAGGTTGCTAGGTTGAATGCCAAAGCTGGCAACAAGAAACCCATTTTTGTTTGTATCCTTGACCAGTGGATTTACATAGCAAATGTCTCCCAGGTCATTGGTGTAAATTACCAGGTGTGTTTGGTCGACGTACCTGGTTACCGGGGATGCACTGGGAAAAATAACGTGGTAACTTAAAAACTTCAGAGAGAGATGAAAACATGCACGTCCAACTCAACAGGTGCAGAACGGTCACGTGTTAAACAGAAGAGGAGCCAGACGCAAGATTCAATTCCTTCTTTAATATAGTTCAGCCGGAACAAATGGTGTGAAAACACAAATACTGCAATCTAGGTGGTTTATATAGTGTCAGTAATGACGAGGGGAAAGTACATTTTTAAACTGTATCATTTGATCGCTTTACACGCAGGCACACTGCCATTTAAACATGTGTGGTCACTTTGAAATTGTTTTGAGTAAAAAACTAGCAAAGTGAATAGGCAACATAGTAATTGGCAAGGTAAAACATAAAAATAAATAAAAGAACAATAAAATAAAAGAATAAAATAATTTTCAATTTGCAGCTATTACATCCTTGCAGTCATTCGGAGTAATCTAAAAAGATTTTACCCTAAACTTTCTGAAGTGTTGCAAAATTGAGTGACAGCCCTTTCTCTTCAAGACCCTGTAGAAATCTCCCAGTTCACCAACACAGAAGCACCCACAGACCATCACATTGATGGTCCTATTCATTTTTCTGGGTCCCACCAGTTTGTTGAAATACTATTTTATAAATAAGGTACGTTTGACGAGTGTACCCTCCACTACATCAGTTAACACTGGCCTAGGCATGTCCTAAGGTCTTGTTAGTACACATTACTGACTGAAAAAGCCGTCAGCAAACCTAGTGCTAGAAAAAGAAACACAACACATAAAAACATATTGCAAACTCTCAACTCTTAACTGTTTGTTAAATGTCAGCTCAGCAGGTACTGCCCCTCAGAAATAATAATTCCCAAATTTCCTGACAAATCACACACACACACACACACACACACACAAATACACACACACACACACACTTCTTTTATGGGGCATGAGAGCCATACAGATGAAATCTCCCAGAATTCATGTGTCAACAACAACAACAAATCCTGTCCGCCGCATTCATACTGAAACCAGTTGATCAATCCTGTCCCATACTAACCCCATTTCCTGTGACATGAACAGCACCAGACGGCTGTTTGCAGACCTGATCTCTCCCCAATCACCGGCAGTACGGGCGCGCGTCCCCGGCGTGACAAAGGACATTTGTCAGAATAATAAGGCCAGGCCATATGTGTCGGCGGAACCGCAGGCAAGGTGAAACAGAGGCACTCCTCCCAGAATGATCATTCCAGGTTTTTGTCCGTGTCTGGCTGTGTCTGGCTGTGTCTGGCCGTGTCTGGCCGTGTCTGACTGTGTCTGGCCGAGTCTGGCCGTGTCTGACCGTGTCTAGCTGTGTCTGGCCGTGTCTGACAGTGTCTGGATGATCGGCGAGCTTCCTAAACGTTGCGTGCAACCCCTCACAGAGAAATCTTTCTCCGGGGCCACAGAACGATAGAGAACAAGGCAGCACCCCCGCAGATGTGCAAAGACCGGCAGACACGGTTCCCTTTTCTACTCTGTGCGAAGCTACAAAATGGCAGCTGGTCTCTGCCTTGCTTGGGACAGTGCGACGGATCTCCCGCTCAAATTAGATTCAATTAAAAACCAAACACACAAACTGCTTTGAACAACAGAGAAAGGGGAGGTCAGGAACTTGAAGTGTTTTTCAGACGAGCTCGCGCGGCGGTGATTAGCGATTCTGTTTATTTCTCACGTCGTCGCCCTCTCGTCCTAACGAAGCTCTGCATTCAGGTAGAGTCGGCCCTATTATTCCATCGGTTGGCAGTTGGAAAATGTTTCAAGTGGAGGAGGAAGCTGAGAAACAAATGAAATACCCAAACCTCTTTCAGTCTAATTGATGTTATTTGTGTTTCCAGGGCCTTTTGTTTATTGCCTGCGCGCCTGAGCCTCATTAGGCGTAATCGGTGCCAACCCCTGTTCAGAAGATCTGCCCTTCCCTAGTCACTAGGTTCTGGATGAATTACACTCATGTTGTGCCCAGACTAGCTGAATACTGTCCTGTACAAATCATCGTATGCCACCTGAAACGGCACTCCGGCTTGGGGAAAAAAGCAGAGGAAACATTAACGTAACTCAATATGGCAATTATGATGGAGGGAAGGACAGAGGGCACTGGGGGTGTGTCCTGATGGTGTGTGTGTGTGTGTGACTCTCTCGGTCGAGCCAGTTGAGCTCATCTCCAATTAGCTGTGAAAGTCCCCCTGATTAAAACAGAGCTCACTACCCCCAACCCCTCATTATTACACCCCCAACCCCTCATTATTACACCCCCACCCCTCATTATTACACCCCCACCCCTCATTATTACACCCCCACCCCTCATTATTCCTCCCCACCCCCCACCCCCCCCCTCATTATTACACCCCCACCCCTCATTATTACACCCCCACCCCTCATTATTACACCCCCACCCCTCATTATTCCTACCCCCACCCCTCATTATTACACTCCCCACCCCTCATTATTACACTACCCCCACCCCTCATTATTCCTACCCCCACCCCTCATTATTACACCCCCACCCCTCATTATTCCTACCCCCACCCCTCATTATTACACCCCTACCCCCACCCCTCATTATTACACCCCCACCCCTCATTATTCCACCCCCACCCCTCATTATTACACCCCCACCCCTCATTATTCCTACCCCCCACCCCTCATTATTCCACCCCCACCCCTCATTATTACACCCCCACCCCTCATTATTCCTACCCCCACCCCTCATTATTACACCCCCACCCCCCACCCCTCATTATTACACTCCCCACCCCTCATTATTCCTACCCCCACCCCTCATTATTACACCCCCCACCCCTCATTATTCCTACCCCCACCCCTCATTATTACCCCCACCCCTCACCCCCCACCCCTCATTATTACACCCCCCCACCCCTCATTATTCCTACCCCCACCCCTCCTCATTATTACCCCCACTCCCTCATTATTCCTACCCCCACCCCTCATTATTCCTACCCCCCACCCCTCATTATTCCTACCCCCCACCCCCACCCCTCATTATTCCTACCCCCACCCCTCATTATTACACTCCCCACCCCTCATTATTCCCACCCCCCCCACCCCTCATTATTCCTACCCCCACCCCTCATTATTACACTACACCCCCACCCCTCATTATTCCTACCCCCACTACCCCCCACCCCATCATTATTCCTACCCCCACCCCTCATTATTACACCCCCACCCCCTATTCCTACCCCCCCCACCCCTCATTATTACACCCCCCACCCCTCATTATTCCTACCCCCACCCCTCATTATTACACCCCCACCCCTCATTATTCCCACCCCCACCCCTCATTATTCCTACCCCCCACCCCTCATTATTACACCCCCACCCCTCATTATTCCTACCCCCCACCCCTCATTATTCCTACCCCCACCCCTCATTATTACACTACCCCCACCCCTCATTATTCCTACCCCCACCCCTCATTATTACACCCCCACCCCTCATTATTCCTACCCCCCACCCCTCATTATTACACCCCCACCCCTCATTATTCCTACCCCCACCCCTCATTATTCCTACCCCCCACCCCTCATTATTACACCCCCACCCCTCATTATTACCCCCCCACCCCCATTATTCCCCCCACCCCTCATTATTACACCCCCACCCCTCATTATTCCTACCCCCACCCCTCATTATTCCTACCCCCACCCCTCATTATTACACCCCCCCCCTCATTATTACCCCCCCCCCATTATTACACCCCCACCCCTCATTATTACACCCCCCACCCCTCATTATTACACCCCCACCCCTCATTATTACACCCCCACCCCTCATTATTACACCCCCACCCCTATTATTCCTACCCCCCACCCCTCATTATTACACCCCCCACCCCTCATTATTACACCCCCACCCCTCATTATTACACCCCCACCCCTCATTATTCCTACCCCCACCCCTCATTATTCCACCCCCACCCCTCATTATTACACCCCCACCCCTCATTATTACACCCCCACCCCTCATTATTACACCCCCCACCCCTCGTTATTCCTACCCCCCACCCCTCATTATTACACCCCCACCCCTCATTATTACACCCCCACCCCTCATTATTACACCCCCACCCCTCATTATTACACCCCCACCCCTCATTATTCCTACCCCCACCCCTCATTATTACACCCCCACCCCTCATTATTGCACCCCCCACCCCTCATTATTACACCCCCACCCCTCATTATTCCTACCCCCACCCCTCATTATTCCTACCCCCACCCCTCATTATTTCACCCCCCACCCCTCATTATTCCTACCCCCACCCCTCATTATTACACCCCCACCCCTCATTATTCCTACCCCCACCCCTCATTATTACGACCCCCACCCCTCATTATTCCTACCCCCCACCCCTCATTATTACACCCCCACCCCTCATTATTCCTACCCCCACCCCTCATTATTACGACCCCCACCCCTCATTATTACGACCCCCCACCCCTCATTATTCCGAGCCCTCTGCTCCCATGTTCCTGGCGGTGTTGTCCTCTCCCCTGATATACGACTTTTAATTACCTCGCTCACATCTGGGCCCTTCGGCGGATAAGTTTGAAGGACGTGATGGAGGTCAGATAGGAGCGTGTGCTCGGAGAACGCCAGAGATGCAGGATAAAGGGAGCGAGAGGGCGTGTCCCAATAACCCTGGCCACTGTTATTGAGCAGCTTCACCACGAGAGTTAAAACATGGCATTGATGTTGGTGTCGTTTGTGAGAAGTGACAGAGTGAGCACTACAAGTGGAGGTAAAGTTGTTCAGGAAGTGGAAGAGATGTCCAGCCTGTCAAGGTAGTGACCAGCCACCCATGTGATCCTTAGAGTCACTGCCTGATTGGTGAAAAAGAATGACTGCATTTTTGTCACCGTCCAATAGGGCTGGGCGATAATTGAATAAATATCGATATATTTATGTTACCCCTTTTTTCGATTTTTTAAACTTGAAATTGGCTATTACAATTTCATAACATATTTTAGGATAATACTGACAACTCACATATACAAATAAACATATGATTATTGGTTCTACCTGGTGTCCAGGGAAGGATTGAGTAGCTGAGGCTCTAGAGATGCTGTGTCAGTATGACCTTAATGCTGCAATCTGCTTCTGCGATGTGAGCGATCCACCTGACAAATGTCTGACTGGGATAAAATTACACTCAGGTTGGGATTCCACCTGACAATCCGGGTTTGTCTGATTGTACCGATGTTACCATGTCAACAGGGGTTGTCTGATTGTACCGGTGTTACCATGTCAACAGGGCTTGTCTGATTGTACCGGTGTTACCATGTCAACAGGGCATTTACTCATTACACTCGTACTATCCAGGCACTAACTACCCAAATAAACGTCTTTAGCTCGTCTAAGATTTGCATGTAGCCTCAAAGCCCATTGGACGGCAGTATTCACCTTGCAATGACCCCAAACACAAAGCTCAGATGGTTGGATCTGAGGCATTTGTAAAGATTCTGTACGAAGGGATAGTTTAATATTCCTTCTAATATGTCCTCCGGTCGTATTTATATATATTATATATATATAATGATATGGCAAACATTAAGTGCGGTTATTCTCACAGGGAGAGTGTGCACAGAAACAGAAGGTTGTATCTAGTTTAGACCCATTTATATTTGTAGAGATGTCTCATTTGGTTCATTCTCTTGATGACTCACGCAATTCATTGTAAATGTTGGAGTAAAGCCATCCAGCAGATTCCCTGCATCGTTCATTATAAACACACTCCCCTGCTTGTCCTTATCCAGGGCGCAAATCATTTTGGTCGCGCACACACAACGATCACCTCAATGGTATCACTGTGCGAAAAGGATAAATCTAAATGTCATCTGATTGCGGCGCTCATCAAGCAAACGCAGCCCTCGTCGGCCGTGAGAAACAGACACCTGGAAATACGCTGTGGTAAAATGCAGATGGGAAGTAGCGGATTAGCAGTCGCACGTCCACGAAGAAGGTCGACGGAGAGAGAAATGTCATCTTGATGACCAGGCCGGGCGATTTACGGCGCCGCGTCACTCACAGAGCACGGCTTGGCATTTAAGTCCATTGTAATTCCAGTGTGCGGAGGTGAATACCAGTTGAATGTGTGAGGTGTCAGAATGAGCCAATGTTAACCTTGGGCTGTGTATCAGAGCTCCAGACATGTATTAGAGCTCCAGACGTGTATTAGAGCTCCAGACGTGTATTAGAGCTCCAGACGTGTATTAGAGCTCCAGACGTGTATCAGAGCTCCAGACGTGTATCAGAGCTCCAGACGTGTATCAGAACTCCAGACGTGTATCAGAGCTCCAGACGTGTATCAGAGCTCCAGACGTGTATCAGAGCTCCAGACGTGTATCAGAGCTCCAGACGTGTATCAGAGCTCCAGACGTGTATCAGAGCTCCAGACGTGTATCAGAGCTCCAGACGTGTATCAGAGCTCCAGACGTGTATCAGAGCTCCAGACGTGTATCAGAGCTCCAGACGTGTATCAGAGCTCCAGACGTGTATCAGAGCTCCAGACGTGTATCCATATAGCACTTCCTTATCATTTTCTCATTTGGTGTGGCACTCCGACCTCATCCTATGCTAAAGACTGCAGTGTGTGTGTGTGTGTGTGAGTGTGAGTGTGTGTGTGTGTGTGTGTGTGTGTGTGTGTGTGTGTGTGTGTGTCTCTGTGTGTGTGTGTGTGTGTGTGTGTGTCTGTGTGTGTGTGTTATAAAATATTCATTATAGCAGTATGTGATGTATGCTTACTTTCCTGCAGGTGGTCATGATAACACTGTAGATATAGATGGATGCATTAAATGATCACAACTAAGCCTGTACGCGTGTGTTACACAGAAAGCAGGCGGTCTCTCTCCCAGTCACCAGTCCCACCTCGTCACTGTGTTACACAGAAAGCAGACGGTCTCTCTCCCAGTCACCAGTCCCACCTCGTCACTGTGTTACACAGAAAGCAGACGGTCTCTCTCCCAGTCACCAGTCCCACCTCATCACTGTGTTACACAGACAGCAGACGGTCTCTCACCCAGTCGACAGTCACATTGTATCACTGTTTAACACAGTCAGCAGCTGGTCTCTCTCCCAGTCATCAGTCCCACCTCGTCACTGTGTTACACAGACAGCAGCTGGTCTCTCTCCCAGTCATCAGTCCCACCTCGTCACTGTGTTACAAAGACAGCAGCTGGTCTCTCTCCCAGTCATCAGTCCCACCTCGTCACTGTTTTACGCAGACTGCAGCTGGTCTCTCTCCCAGTCACCAGTCCCACCTCAGCAATGTTTTACGCAGACTGCAGCTGGTCTCTCTCCCAGTCATCAGTCCCACCTCGTCACTGTTTTACGCAGACTGCAGCTGGTCTCTCTCCCAGTCGACAGTCACATTGTATCACTGTTTAACACAGACAGCAGATGGTCTCTCTCCCAGTCATCAGTCCCACCTCGTCACTGTGTTACACAGACAGCAGCTGGTCTCTCTCCCAGTCATCAGTCCCACCTCGTCACTGTTTTACGCAGACTGCAGCTGGTCTCTCTCCCAGGCACCAGTCCCATCGTATCACTTTGTTACACAGACAGCAGCTGGTCTCTCTCCCAGTCACCAGTCCCATCGTATCACTGTTTTACGCAGACTGCAGCTGGTCTCTCTCCCAGTAGTCAGTCCACCTCATCATTGTTTTCTGATAACTCAGTTAGCACCTTATGTCTCTGTGCTGCCCCTCTCCTGACCCCTGTGGACACTTGCGTGTGTGCCAGTCCACATTAATCCGTGTTGTGTGTGCACCAGTCCTCATTAATCCATGTTAAACATGGGCCAGGTCCTGGGTCTGTCACGGACCCTCCGTGTTCGCGCGTAACTGATGGTGCAGGGAAATCGTAAAGAAACGCATTCCCTTAATTAAAAGCAATCTCGGTGAACGTTGGCTAATACAGTTAGCGACACATTACCTCCTTCAATGTTAATTGGCACGACACTTAAATTGATCTACAAGTGATTCCTCTTCCTCCCACATGACCCACTGGGGGCCAATGAAATTAGCTCTTGTTGATTAGATCCGCCACCTCGCATACCGCAGATCAAAGGTGGCGCCAGTTGTCTAGCGGGACCTGCTTTAACGGATGAAGATAAAAATGATGAAATCGCATTGCTGCTCCGGGGTACCGTAACTTTGGGTGGAGGTAGGTCCGTACTCCGTAGCCCGTTATGTGTTCTCTAACGTTCAACATCCGCTACTTGTGAAGTGGTGTGAGCAGAAGGTCATCAATCCAGCTGAAGGACTGATTCACTCAGCGCTCCATGTCAAGAAGCGAAAGCTCTCGAAAAAATACGGCAGTTGCCGCCAAGGCCGTCACTACTCCACAGACGATGTTTGTCTGATTCAAGTCGAAACTGGAGTGCACCTACAGACTGAATGGGGGCGAGCTGACCTCCTCCCACCTGGTTATGAGGCCACGAACAAACTGTGCTGATGAGCACAAAGTGAAAGAAGAATAGCTGAGCCAGCGCTGCTCCGTAGAAACCGGATGAAAAGTGGAAGATGAAAAGATGAAAAGTGGAAGATGAAAAGAGAAAGAATAGACCCGAGCGTGTGTTTTATTTGCTACGTAGCTGGACAGCGTTGGAGTTAAATGGACCAGACCTAACTAAAGAGCAGGAATTTATTTTTTCCTTCGGGCTCTTGACCTGCTAAGAGCGGGAGAGGGCCGGCGGAATATACTAGATTAAAATATTTAAATTGACATGACAGAACTCCTAGAACTCGGCACTAGGTCAAGCCATTTAACTCCAGGGAGAAAGTTTACGCAAAAAGATTGAAAGGCCAAAACACTTGACATTGTATTTGTTTGCCGCTACAAAGCAAAGCACGACGCAAGTTTGGAATTAAATTATAGGCACTAAAATGGTTCTTCTCATATACAAGCCACATACTGTACCAAGAAAAAAATCCCATTATACAGCATTAAGATGCAGAAGTAAGGATGAAAAGAAAAAAGTGAAGAAGAAAAGAGCTAACAAAAGACTTTGATGTGCCAGGATTCCGAATCTTAGATGATATTCTACATGCAGAAGCACTTGGAGCAGAAGAAGAAAAAAGAGGAGGAATTGAAAGGTTGCCGTGCTGCTCTGTTCCTGGATGGGTGCCCAGTGATCAGTTCTCCTTATTTAATGGCTTTGAGGGGAGATGTAGAAATTGTGTGTGTGTGTGTGTGTGTGTGTGTGTGTGTGTGTGTGTGTGTGTGTGTGTGTGTGTGTGTGTGTGTGTGTGTGTGTGTGTGTGTGTGTGTGTGTGTGTGTGTGTGTGTGTGTGTGTGTGTGTGTGTGTGTGTGTGTGTGTGTGTGTGTGTCTGTAACCCTGTAACTCTGTAACCCTGTAACCCAGTAACCCTGTAACTCTGTAACCCTGTAACCCTGTAACCCTGTAACTCTGTAACCCTGTATCCCTGTAACTCTGTAACCCTGTAACTCTGTAACCCTGTAACTCTGTAACCCAGTAACCCTGTAACTCTGTAACCCTGTAACTCTGTAACCCTGTATCCCTGTAACTCTGTAACCCTGTGACCCTGTAACTCTGTAACCCTGTAACTCTGTAACCCAGTAACCCTGTAACTCTGTAACCCTGTATCCCTGTAACTCTGTAACCCTGTATCCCTGTAACTCTTACTCTGTAGTCATAACCCTACTTTATCTCCATTGGAAGTGCGGCTTTTATAACACGACCGGTTATATAACCAGGATGAAACAATACATATCATTATGACACAACATTTGAAATACAGATGTGCTGAGGAGGCCGATTCAGAGAGAGAACAACAAACGTTTTCTGGCACCAGAGGAAGACTCATCTCCCAGACCTGGACTCTAAGGTTACCAGCTTACACAGTCAACCATCACCTACCAACATTGGACCACCTTCCTCGGTCCAAGCCATGACCAGACCACGACCAGACCCCCCCTGATCAGGAAGCCAGATAGCCTCTTCATTTGAGCATCTCCCCGTCTAAGTGAAAGATGCTGGATAGAATCTGTGAGTCTGCAAGTGTGTTTATTCCAGAACAAATCAGCTAACCGGAATAGCTACCAAGGCAATCAATGTGGTAGTTTTGTTTAAGCTGCAGTCATAATAAATCCAGAAGTTGGTCCCATGTTGAATAGTGTCATACGAATTATGGGATATTAGAATATCTCTTGTCAAAGCTAGTCTACTGGGGTATTTGGCAACTGAATACAATATTATATATTTTCGGGAATATAAATGGTTTAATTGTTTTCTCATGTTTTCCAGTCTTTTAACGGTGGATTGTTTGGATATTTTATTTTGAGTTTTCACTCATTTAAGTATATATAAGAAAAATCTATATATTTGTTTACCGAGATCTCTTTAAAAAATATGAATAATCACGTTGTTGGAATGTCTTTTCTTATATCTATCTATATATTATTTGTCAATTTTCCCATCTTCATTTTATTACTAATTAAACAACTGTATTCAAACGCCATGGGGGGATATTCTTACCTTGAAAAATATATTTGAAAACTTTTGAAAAACAAAGGCATCTTGTGTTGTGGACTCCATGCTTTTATATGCTTTTAAAAACATGTTTCTCAGGCCCAGGGTAGTCAAGCGAAGTAAGTCGCTGCCTCCAGTAGGCATTCAAGTTTAGAGTTGCATCTTGTGACAATAAAAGGTTTCAGACGATTGTCCGCATCAAGGAGACGAGGACGGACATTTGTGTAGCCTTTGGAGATGACTTTCATCTGGATGTCTGCAGATTTAAACACAACTCTGAAGGTTAAGATGTTGAATGAGAGCAAAGCGTCTATCATATTGTAGAGAGAGCACTTCTTCAAGGTCACAGTTTTTCACTGTTTTCAGCGTTTTCAGTGTTTGTCACTATTGTTACTGCTTTCATTGTTTTCGTCGTTTTCTGCGTTTTAAGTGTTGTTCACTGTTTTCACAGTTTTCAGTGTTTTCGTGTCCTCAGTGCTCTTGTTGTTTTCAGTGTCTGCAGTAATTATTGTAGAAACTACCCCAATATAATTCAAATACAAATATTTTAAACCAGCTCTTGGTGTACAGTGCATTGATTTAGTGATTACAAATATATAGTAGTATATAACTATATATATATAAGCTGCAAGGACTTCTTCAAAGGCGTTTTCAGATTCCGCCATTTTACCATAACGCTGTCAGATGTTTTTAAAGTGAGAAACTACAGATGACATATAAGCTTCAAATCAGGGCACAAATATTTTAAACCAGGGGCATCTAAGTGGGAGGGGTGCACTTAGAGGGGGAGGAGCCGCTCTTCAAGCAAAGGTGGGAGGGGCTGGTCCGGGTGAGCCGCTCAGGGCATAAGCAAGGTGGGAGGGGCTGGTCCGGGCACTCACGCAGAGGAGGGAGGAGCCGCTCAGGGCACTTAAGCAAAGGTGGGAGGGGCTCATCTAGGCACTCACCCTGGAGTGGGAGAGGCTGGTCCTGCAGGGTGAACCACACCCCCACCATCTCCTTATACTCCGGGCGGCTGGCACTCCAGGCCCTAAGGTGGTCTCTGGGCCCTGGAGGTTGGTGGCCGGAAAGGGTAATCACCCGGCTGGAGCTGGGGTTGTTGCTGCAGCTCCATGGCTTTTGCTGGCCCTGGCTGCAGCACCGGAGCAGTGGGGGGCTGCTGTTGCAGCACCAGGGTCGCATGGGTGTTCTCTCCGCGGAATATGGCTTCTCAACATGCTATACACTGTGTCACTTACACAAAGCGACAACTACAGCAGCTTGCATGAGCGTTTAATAAAATAATGTCACTACCTGCTTCACTCCAATGCCTCACAGCAGTAACAGCGCAGATATCAGATCAAGGTGTTGAGTTGAAAGAAACGTTGAATACTGAATCCAACATTCCGTTTGCTACTCAGTTTAGACAGTGAGAGGAATCTCCTTTAGAAAGAGGGTGTTAGCGCTGTCAAAGTAATAGCACAACAGCAGAACGACACAAACATATTTACAGGGAAGAGTTTAACTTAACTATGTATACATACATGTCACAGTTTGGCATCAATCACTTTATTTGCCACAATCACAGAGGTTGTTACCGTTTACTTCACAAACGCAGCCGGCAGAGGATGCCACATCCAGCTACTGTTGGTAAACATCATAGACACACACACACACACACATTGACTGCTGCTAGGGCAGGGGCCTTTTTCTCTCTCTCACACACACACACACACACACACACACACACACACACACACACACACACACACACACACACACACACACACACACACACACACACACACACACACACACACACACACACTGACTGCTGCTAGGGTAGGGGCCTTTTCTCTCTCTCACACACACACACACACACACACACACACACTGACTGCTGCTAGGGCAGGGGCCTTTTTCTCTCTCTCTCACACACACACACACACATTCACACACACACACACTGACTGCTAGTGCCTTTTACACACAACGCACACAGAGAAACACATTCTTACACACACAGACTGACAGCTGTGGTCGATAGTGAGTTGGTTCGCTTATTGTATTCTATTGTATTGTTTTGACCACAAATGACCACAAGCGGATTTAAGCCATAGACTAACATCATGTTAGTAGTACTTGCTAGTTCATATTGCATAGTTGATTTATAGCCTTTGTCTCAAGGCGTAGGTAAAAAAAACTTTACATAAATCGATGGGATAGTATGTTTGACTTATTTCCACCCAGGCTTCTGTTCTGAATCAGACACATAGAAATGCCTCAAAGCCGGGTTTTCTGCGACCCTTTCCTGATTTCTGACCTTTGCCCAAAGACCTGCAAAAGAACCGATCTGGTTAAAACAAAGGCTGATGATCAGAATTTGTCTGGCTGTGTAAAATGCAACCATAGAGATATCATCCTAAAATAACACAAAGATTTTGAACATCCTTTTAAGTAAAGACTTTAAAAAAAGAGTTGATCAACTTGTTAACATTGTAGATCTATATGACAGTCATATCTGCGTTTGTGTGCGTGTGTGTGTGTGTGTGTTTATTTCAGCCGCTGACAGGAAGTGTGAGTTCTTTAATTAATATTTCCGGTTGGCCAGTTCCTCCTTTTGGGAAATTAATTAATCCAGTTTAGTCTGCGGTGAAATTACAGAGGCCTTGAACTACACACTGTACAGGAACGCTGTAATTATGCCTGGGTAATATCCCATACGGGGGAGTGTTTGTGTCGGTGTGTGTTCTGGTATGTGTGTGTGTGTGTTTCTTGTACGTTAATGTGCACATATGGGACTTGATGTCCCCATAAACACAGAGAAACCTGGAAAATCTTTCCTCACACTCTTTTTTGCAGGTCTTCACGGGGGACAACATCCGGCACAGGAAATAAAGTACGGTTTGGTTTGGGGTCATTTGTGGATATTTTTAGACATAGGTATCACCAATTAGGATAATGGTTAGGTTGAGTTATAGGTAATAGGTAATAGGTAACAGGTGTGTGCGTGTCAAGATATGGTCTCAGTAAAGAAATGTGTGTGTCTGCGTGTGCGTGTGCGTGTGTGTGTGCGTGTGTGTGGTGAAATATCAACATTGTCAATGACAGACAATAACTAATTTGCTTTGGCACCAGTGAGGTAGTTTTGGTCGCGGACCAGTTTGTTAAACGGACGTTAGTATGATGTGACATGGAGTAATGCTGATTGGCCATAACGAGAAAGGCACATTTTGTCCATTTTAACATCCCATGGAGAAATTGAAATCTGGGATTTTTGTGCCATATTCCAGTAAAAACAAAATCTTCCCCAACGCTCATTAAATTAAAATATATCTGTCTTCTTTCTCAGCATGGTGTTTCATTATCGTTATTTTCGGTCTTCAAACTCATTATTACCCAGAAAACACTTCTCTGTCAATTCCCACCGCTACAGATGCTGTATCGTAATTTGAACCAGTTTTCTACGGCAGACAAATGTAATTTGTAGAGTGTCATTTTTCTCCATAACCCCTGTTCCATAACTTATTGGTTCTCATTACTGATAATGTTCGTAAAGTGTGATTAAATGGTGGTGATGTGACCAAAAAATGTGACCATCACCACGGTTTTGAAATTCCCGCATAACAAATAAAGAAGTTCTGACGCGCCATAATAACTTTTGCTATATAGTCAGTGTGGTTCTGTGTGAATGTGGAGACCAGGCTACAGTCAGTGTGGATCTGTGTGAATGTGGAGACCAGGCTATAGTCAGTGTGGTTCTGTGTGAATGTGGAGACCAGGCTATAGTCAGTGTGGTTCTGTGTGAATGTGGAGACCAGGCTATAGCCAGTGTGGTTCTGTGTGAATGTGGAGACCAGGCTATAGTCAGTGTGGATCTGTGTGAATGCGAAGACCAGGCTATAGTCAGTGTGGTTCTGTGTGAATGTGGAGACCAGGCTATAGTCAGTGTGGTTCTGTGTGAATGTGGAGACCAGGCTATAGCCAGTGTGGTTCTGTGTGAATGTGGAGACCAGGCTATAGTCAGTGTGGTTCTGTGTGAATGTGGAGACCAGGCTATAGTCATTGTGGTTCTGTGTGAATGTGGAGACCAGGCTATAGTCAGTGTGGTTCCAGTGATGATGTTGCGCAGGATGTGAAAGGACTCTACAGAGTTTAGTGGGGACCCACCAGGGAGATATGGGACAGAGGGCTGCTGTGCTTCCACTATTATCTCCACTGTCTTTAGAGCATTAAGCTCCTGGTTGTTCAGACTGCACCAGGACACCAGATGATCAATCCTCCCTGTAGGCAGACTCGTCTCCATCAGAAATAAGGCAGATGAGGGTGGTGTCATCCGCAAACTTCAGAAGATTGACAGAGTGGTGACTGGGGTTGCAGCTGTTTGATGTATGGGAAGATTAGTAGGGGGGACAAGACACAGCCTTGAGGGTTGCTGGTGCTGATGGTCAGGGGGTCCTGGAGGACAGGAAGGCTGTGATCCATCTGTAAGTGGGCTTGGACACTCCCTGCTGAGACCGATTCTCCTGGAGTAAAGCTGGAATTATGGTGTTGAATGCAGAACTGGTAATGTGCATATTAGTTGTTAATTTCCACGTCACACAGTAACATTCCTTTAAACTACGAACATCATGCAGCACGTGACGCTGTCTATTAGTTCATCGAAAGGAACACAAGCAGCCCACTTTTGGTATTTCTTCCACTAATCACAACCAATCACACCACATCACCAAACTTCTGACACTTGTCAGCGCTGATCTGATTGGTGGAAGACCAATTAGTGAAAAGACAATCACACGTCTGCCCACGGCGTCGTCGTTGAGACATTCCGAGCGTACGACACATTCCGTTGATAAACGTTCCGGCGAACGACGCGCGTGACTGACAGCTCGTGCGGAGGTCTCGACGAAACCTGTCACGCAAAAACAATCTGAGAGCGACAGATGGACAAATTAAATGACACCTGCCTTAGTAATATCACACACAGTGCTTGTTTACCTGTAGACACATGTTACAGGAGGTGGTCTCGCTGTGAAAAGTGTTCCCCCAGTTGTTATTCCAACTGTTCGGGAACTCGTGGAGATTATGGGTTTATTTTTAATTCATCTATTATTTGGGATTTTATCCAGGTATGATCTGCAAAACCTAGCTTGTTGATTGTAGATAAGTGGGGATAATACAGGGCGGTTTAAAATGTGCCGGTCAGAACGAGGCGAATCTAAGACCTCACACTGGGATGTGCCCTGTAATAACTGTCAGCCAATAAGAACTGGGAATACTATCTGTTTTAAATTTGGCATCAGCTATTATTTAGGATCTGATCCGAGAACGATTGATTCGTAACACCCGAAATGATATATGCCTGAGTCCTATTACTTTTGGATGACATTCATGTTACAAGATTCAGTGCCCCCTCCAAGTTCCATGGGTCACGTGATTCATATTATATGATTCAGTGCCCCCTCCAAGTTCCATGGGTCACGTGATTCATATTATATGATTCAGTGCCCCCTCCAAGCTCCATGGGTCACGTGATTCATATTATATGATTCAGTGCCCCCTCCAAGCTCCATGGGTCACGTGATTCATATTATATGATTCAGTGCCCCCTCCAAGCTCCATGGGTCACGTGATTCATATTATATGATTCAGTGCCCCCTCCAAGTTCCATGGGTCACGTGATTCATATTATATGATTCAGTGCCCCCTCCAAGCTCCATGGGTCACGTGATTCATGTTATAAGATTCAGTTCCCCCTCCAAGCTCCATGGGTCACGTGATTCATATTATATGATTCAGTGCCCCCTCCAAGCTCCATGGGTCACGTGATTCATATTATATGATTCAGTGCCCACTCCAAGCTCCATGGGTCACGTGATTCAAGAAACTATTATATTTTTTTTTTCGCTACCCAGAATTCCCTGTCCTAACATCACGAAGACGTGTGGGGCACGCTCGAGTGTGGATGTTTTGAGTGTTTGTATACAAGCTCAGCCCTTCTGCACAGCGGGGAGGATATCCTGTCATCTTCCTCTCACGCACCACTCCCCAGCGCTCCACTCCTCTTCCTCCTCAAAACTTTATTACCCCCATCGCCCTCGCCTTCATAGATCCCCAGACGGCCGTTGTCAGTTCATCATTTGCACCCCACACCACAGATCCCCCCCTCCTCCGCAGATAAACACACACACACACTCCGCTCCTCCTTGGTCGTCCGCTGCCGGTCAGTTACGGGCGTTTTAACTTCGGCTTCGTAACTCCATTTCCACTTTCATCCTCGCCTCAGAAACGGCGGCTCATTCGTCCTGAGCTCCTCACAACCGCCACCTCTCAGGAACCATCTCTTTGATGTTGTTGTTTCTTCCTCTGCGCCTCCCTGCAACGCCTCCCCGCGCCTCCCTGCGCCGCCCCGTTATTTCAATATCACAGCGGAGTTGAGGGGCCAGGCTTGCACCTCCTCGGTCTCCCGTGTTCCCGCGCGCCCCTGATTAAAGCGAGGCTACGGCGGAGGGTTTGTGTTTGTTAACGACACCTCCGTTCAAGCAGCCGTCACTCCCCTGTCACCGGCGCGTATTTGTTTCCCCGCCAGAGAACGCCGCGGTGCGACTGCTTTGCATACACCTGACCCAGCAATGGTAATTAGGAGCGGAGGGAAGGAGATAAAGAGGGAAAAAGTGAAGGAGGCGAGGAAACGGTGAAGGAAGGAATGGGCGGCAGAAACAGAGAGCCTCTTCGTACGCTGTGGTGAAAGAAAGGTGGCAGTACTTGACTCGGAATATGATAGAGGACCAGGAAAACGTTTGAGGAGTTCAAACATGAAACAGAGGCTGTTTAAATTCTGACGCAGCTCTGGAATGTCGTCCTGCGTGAATTAGCAGTCCGGACTCGGGTCAGTAGGCTGTGATGTACTGGAACATTAACAGGGTTGGTGCTCCTGTTCTAACCCAGTTGGTGCTGATGTGAACAGCAGAGTGATGATGAGTACTGGTGATCAGATCCAGTACCACTGGGCAACTGTTCTACAAGCCGACTCCCGGTCGAATCGCATCAGCGTCTGATGTGAATAGATGTGATGAGATTGATCAACACTCAAGTTATTGAATAAGCCATCAGAGTTGCCTGTGTGCCATGTCGTTATGGTCAGAACCTGGGCCACATTTCTGGACAGATTTGGGCCCAGCCAGTCAGAACACCAAGTGGTTGCACGGTTGCTTAGTGTATCTGGGCTGGATTCAAGCCAGCGTATTGTTGAAGTTGGGATACGACCGTTAATAAAAAATGCCGTAAGCCACAAACTTGTGCGGAACTTTCTTCACTTACAGCAGGACAAAGTGAAATAAGTTGCTGGAAATGGGTAAAAGCCAAAATGGGGGCTTAATTAAATTCAATCAAGCTGTTTCCAAACCATTAGTGACATGCAGGCCACTAATTACCATCCACATAATCAGTCCCCAGTGCTCTTGAAATTGTCTTGTCAATACCAACTCACCCCTGCCCCCCTATGCACACACACACACACACACACACACGAGGTCCAACGAGTTATGAGAGGCAAGTTGGACGGATGATAGAAATTCTGGGAGGAATTCTTATTACATTTATTTATCTCTCTTTCCGTGTAAAACTCTTTCTATCTCTCACACACACAACCTCATTTTCCTTTACAGAAACAAACAACCTCATTCTCCTTGACACACACACACACAACCTCATTCTCCTTTACACACACACACACAACCTCGCTCTCTTACACACTTACACAAATGTGAAAATATTGAATTCAATTGAATTCAACATACAACTGAAATGAACATACAACTGAAATGAACATACCACTGAAATGAACATACAACTGAAATGAAAATACCACTGAAATCAACATACCACTGAAATAAAGATACAACTGAAATTAACATACCGCTGTGATCAACATACAACTGAAATCAACATACCACTAAAATCAACATACCACTGAAATAAAGATACAACTGAAATCAACATACCGCTGAAATCAATACACAACTGAAATCAACATACCACTGAAATCAACATACCACTAAAATCAACATACAACTGAAATCAACATACCGCTGAAATCAATACACAACTGAAATCAACATACCACTGAAATCAACATACCACTAAAATCAACATACAACTGAAATCAACATACAACTGAAATCAACATACCACTGAAATCAACATACCACTGAAATCAACATAGCACTGAAACATTAAACTTCGGTTGGTGTTTGATTAAGATGTTGAAACACAAAAGATAATAATTTTCTAGAATGAATCACTACTGTTACCAAGGCGATGCTTTATGAGTGTAGGATAACAAAACAAGTAAATGCCTGGCATTAAGCTAAACCCTGCATATCCAAGTTATGCACATACTCTAACATGTCTCCCTTAGTATTACGTTAAATAACAGTTACATGGTATCAGTTTAGGTAGTTGGACACCATCAAACTTCATGGTAAAACTACATGTCTGGGAATCATGTGTTTGACCCAATCTTCAACCATCGTCCGTTTCAACTATCAACTTCCAGCCCAAGATCAGCTCTGGCCAGTCTGAGGTTTTGTGTGTGCTTTAGTGTTAGGATACGCGGGTACGTGTGTGTGTGGTATGTGTGTGTGGTATGTGTGTGTGTGTGCTTTAGTGTTAGGATACGCGGGCACGTGTGTGTGTTTTGTATGTGTTTGTGTGTGTGTGCGTCAGTGTTAGAATACGCGGGCACGTGTGTGTGTTGTATGTTTGTGTGTGTGTGCTACAGTGTTAGGATACGCGGGCACGTGTGTGTGTTTTGTCTGTTTGTTCATGTGACCAACCTTCCCTGGCACATGTGATTCAACCAAACAGCTAATTAAAAGCAAGCAAGCTTGCCTGGTTACCTAGCAACGGCACCAGGGGGGCATCTACTAGATTAGCGGTTGGACCGCGTATGAAGGCTTCTGGCACTGTGTGATCACTACACCCCAACCGGGCCGACACCTGAACATCTCCAAGCTGTTCTGTACCGGTCTCCTGGCGAGCGGGGCCAGGGCCAAGACAGCACCAAGAGAGCACCAATACAGCACCAAGACAGCACCAAGAGAGCACCAAGACAGGACCAAGACAGCACCAAGACAGGAACAAGACAGGACCAAGACAGCGCCAAGACAGCACCAAGACAGCACCAAGACAGCACCAAGACAGCACCAAGACAGCACCAAGACAGCACCAAGACAGCACCAAGACAGCACCAAGACAGCACCAAGACATGACCAAGACAGCACCAAGACAGCACCAAGACAGCACCAAGACAGCACCAAGACAGCACCAAGACAGCACCAAGACAGCACCAAGACAGCACCAAGACAGCACCAAGACAGCGCCAAGACAGCGCCAAGACAGCACCACACCTAACTACAAGTTTACACCTCTGAGTTATTGTTTAGTAATACTACTGTTGAGTAATACTACTGTTATGTAATACTACTGTTGAGTAATACTACTGTTAAGTAATACTACTGTTAAGTAGCAACATTGTTTAGTGTTATTACTGTTTATTAATAGTTCTGTTTAGTAATACTACTGTTGTGTAGTAACATTGTTTAGTGTTATTTCTGTTCAGTAGCAACATTGTTTAGTATTACTACTGTTTAGTATTACTACTGTTTAGTATTACTACTGTTTAGTATTACTACTGTTTAATAATAGTTCTGACAGGGCACTAGCTTATGCAGACTGTTTAATGTTCAGCATACTGTTTTACATGTGTATTGTGTTTGTGTGTGTGTGTGTGTGTGTGTGTGTGTGTGTGTGTGTGTGTGTGTGTGTGTGTGTGTGTGTGTGTGTGTGTGCGTGCGTGCGTGCGCGTGCGTGTGAGTATGAGTGTGTGTGTGTGTGTGTGTGTGTGCGTGCGTGCGTGTGTGTGTGTGCGTGTGTGTGTGTTTCTCTGTGGTGTGCCACTAGAGCTGACATTACACCACGTTTCCACTATAATGATCAAGTGATGGAGATGGAGGAGCCAGAATAGCGTAGACGACTACATTTAGGACAATTTTTACAGCAGCTGACCGTGAATTCCCAAGCAGTCCTTCTCTATTGCCAGTACCTTAAGTGGTCTGTGTGGGTTTCTCCTAAGGCAGCTGGTAACAAGAACAGGATGCAGAGAGAAACTGGTCTTCCACTGAAAATGACAAGTTATTAAAGGAATAACCAGATGAAGGTTCTAGGTGACCTTCCTGCCATGCCCCATGGGAATTCCGGTTCCCTGTCTTTTTACATCGTGATGTGTGTTTGTGGGGGTGGTGCTGGAGAAGTGTGGTGTGTGTGTGTGTTTGTGGGGGTGGAGAAGTTGGGTGTATGTGTGTGTTTGTAGGGGTGGTGCTGGAGAAATAGTGTGTGTGTGTGTGTGCAAATGTGTGTGTTTGTGTACGTAACAGATAAAGAGAGAGAGAGAGAGAGAAAGAGAGAGAGAGAGAGAGAAAGAGAGAGAGGGAGAGAGAGAGAGAGAGCGAGAGAAAGAGAGAGAGGGAGAGAGAGAGAGAGAGAGAGAGGGAAAGAGAGAGGGAAAGACGGGAAGATGGAGAGAGATGGAGGAACTGTATTTGCTTCAAATCTCTGCAACCCAACATGGACATCAACGTTTAAATCCTAGGAGTCTGTCTGTCAGACCGCAAGACCCGGAACTCATTTCTTCCAGTGCACTTAGAAATTGCTTCTTCCTTTTTTGAATGTCTCACTTGATCTGTTGTTTTCGTCAAACGTGGCAAAACAATTGTTTCCCTTTGGAGCAGATGGCGGCCATAAACAAGACGTAGAGGTGGTGGCGTTCTGTCAAAATATTCTTTATGACGGCGACGTTTACACAGGCTACCTCCGCTCACATTTACCCAACTGACAGGCCTCATGACCCGTCAATCAGGAATATGTGCCGCACTGTTCAATGAAACGATTACTGTACAGCTACAATATTCTATGGCTATTATATTGCGGCATGACAATTACGGTTACATCATCACAAATCTAGTTCTATCCAAAAGTAGAAACAGGGGTTCATTTGTACCCGTGTGATGTCTGTAATAGACAGTCTTCCCCGGTTAGTTGCACCTTATACACACACTAACCCCCCACAACAACCCCCTCATCTCCTCGGCGGTAATATAATCTGTGAGAGAGAAGGACACACCACACAGGGCTCGTACCAAAACGCTAAAATATCACTTGAAAAGACGTTCCGCTCTGTAATACACAAACCTGCGTTTGCTTTCATCCATCTCACGATGTCGTCCAGAGCTTGCTCGGGGTGTCCTGCACTGATTTTCACATTTTAATAAGGCGAAAGTGAATAACAGCTTGCTTAAGGCGGGTTCTTGTTCATCGTTGCCTGACGCTTGAAGAGGCCTGTACGTGGAGTTGGGTTGGAGATTCTGGCCGAAACACAGAGCTCCACTTATAATCAGCGTCATTCCCATTGAAACTGGGACAAATAACCTGGGGCGGCACCGAGGGCCAAAACATGCCCGTTTAAACTCGCATCTACAAACTCCTCATGATTCTACTACTTCCTGAGAAACAGTTTGTGCGAGCAACGTTTGGCATTAACTAGCCTGGTAGTATGACTCTTCCCCTGAGTGTGTAGTGGGGTCAGACGGGATTTAAGTCTCGCTGCCCTTCTACTCTTTGCCGCACGTCGATTTTTTGAGGCTAATTAGAATAAAAACAAGATTTACGGGTGGGCTCATTGCTGTCACTTCCTGTTGGGAGCACTGCTTCTGATTTCCTGCCGGAGGGTGTCTTGCCTGTTCTGTCACGGCTGCTCTGGGGAGAGGGGTGTCTTCTGAGGGGAAGATTTTTTGTTTGTGTACAAGCGTGTGTGTTAGACCCCCTCACCCCAATACCCCCTCACCTCCTCCAGCCTCTCCCCTCACTCTCACCTCCTCAAACCTCTCCCCTTCACCCCCTCAACCCTCTCCCCTCACACCCTCTAATCTCTCAAACCTCCCCAATCACCCCCTCCTTCCCCAAACCTCTCCCCCCAGACACAGATAGTCTGCTTTGTAGACCAGCCTCTTCCGAAAGGCCAAACACTGTTCAAAATCACTGTTACACCAGCACACAAGACGCACACACACACTCACACTCACACACTCACACGGTCCAACCATTGACCATGCGTCCAGCACCCGACCGCTTCACGACTCCATTTCACGCCCCCACCCCCTCCCACTTAGCAGCTTGTTGGTGAATACCCCCCATGGCCTGGAGCAACACGAGGGTGAGGCAGACCACCAAATGTCAAACACAGTGGTCAACACGCTATGTCACTTCCTTTTACCTTCACCGAATTGGAGGAGGAAGGAGACGGCGACGTGGCCTGTGGCGCCGTTCAACCATTGTCCTGATTTATCAAGCCGAAGCCCTCTCAGATCCGACCGGTGCACCCCATGAATACATCAATGAGCTCGTAGACGCTCAGATCAGTCAAAAAGGAAACTTTAATAAATCAGATCGGGGCTTTTTCACTGCGCGCTGGCATTTTCTGAATCTCCGATCCGAGCTCATTTACATTTGATAAATGAGGACCTGTGTCTTGCTCTCTATCATAAGATAGAGGTGGCGATATTAATCAAGTTGGTTGAGAAGGACCTGGAAGACAAAATACCTGGTGATACTCTCCATAGCGCCTGATGTGTTTGAACAAGGTTACTTCTGTAAGAACAAGATACCGTGCTAGATTCCAAATGAAGTGGACAAATGGAAGAGCATGCACAAACACGGTGGTATCTGCTGTGGGTTCTGTTGTGGTATCTGCTGTGGGTTCTGTTGTGGTATCTGCTGTGGGTTCTGTAGCGGTATCTGCTGTGGGTTCTGTTGTGGTATCTGCTGTGGGTTCTGTAGCGGTATCTGCTGTGGGTTCTGTAGCGGTATCTGCTGTCGGTTCTGTAGCGGTATCTGCTGTGGGTTCTGTAGTGGTATCTGCTGTGGGTTCTGTAATGGTATCTGCTGTGGGTTCTGTAGCGGCATCTGCTGTGGGTTCTGTAGCGGTAACTGCTGTGGGTTCTGTAGTGGTATCTGCTGTGGGTTCTGTAGTGCTATCGACAATCTGTTGGAGATTGTTTCTCGGCGAAACCAGCCTGGATCCTTCTACTGTCTTGCAGGCTTTATAGAACATTATGAGGTCAACCGATTATGTTTAGAAACATAAACAGTGCCCCAAAATGAATTTATCTCATCAATTTTCCGCCATCTGCTTCCATTGTGAAGAAGCCAACAGGCCTGTGTTGTTTTGTTACTGTGGGTATCTGTGGGAAATACTGCACGTCCGTTTAAGTTAAGGTAGGACTGGAACTTCCGAGACTGTTATTCTATTCCGATCCAGCCTTCTATACAGGAGGTTAGTGATCCAGGCCCTCTATACAGGAGGTTATGGATCCAGACCCTCTATACAGGAGGTTAGTGATTCAGGCCCTCTATACAGGAGGTTTGCGATCCAGGCCCTCTATTCAGGAGGTTTGCGATCCAGGCCCTCTATACAGGAGGTTAGTGATCCAGGCCCTCTATACAGGAGGTTAGGGATCCAGGCCCTCAATACAGGAGGTTAGTGATCCAGGCCCTCTATACAGGAGGTTATGGATCCAGACCCTCTATACAGGAGGTTAGTGATTCAGGCCCTCTATACAGGAGGTTAGTGATCCAGGCCCTCTATACAGGAGGTTAGTGATCCAGACCCTCTATACAGGAGGTTAGTGATTCAGGCCCTCTATACAGGAGGTTAGTGAGCCAGGCCCTCTATACAGGAGGTTATGGATCCAGACCCTCTATACAGGAGGTTAGTGATTCAGGCCCTCTATACAGGAGGTTTGCGATCCAGGCCCTCTATACAGGAGGTTTGCGATCCAGGCCCTCTATACAGGAGGTTAGTGATCCAGGCCCTCTATACAGGAGGTTAGTGATCCAGGCCCTCTATACAGGAGGTTAGTGATCCAGGCCCTCTATACAGGAGGTTAGTGATCCAGGCCCTCTATACAGGAGGTTAGTGATCCAGGCCCTCTATGCAGGAGGTTAGTGATCCAGGCCCTCTATACAGGGGTTAGTGATCCAGGCCCTCTATACAGGAGGTTAGTGATC
The DNA here is from genome assembly GCA_029465975.1 of Dallia pectoralis. Lineage (NCBI taxonomy): Eukaryota > Metazoa > Chordata > Actinopteri > Esociformes > Umbridae > Dallia > Dallia pectoralis. Next base: position 2,754,872 of record CM055732.1, on the reverse strand, counting down.
CAGGCCCTCTATGCAGGAGGTTAGTGATCCAGGCCCCCAGGAGGTTATGGATCCAGACCCTCTATACAGGAGGTTAGTGATTCAGGATACAGGAGGTTAGTGATCCAGGCCCTCTATACAGGAGGTTAGTGATCCAGGCCCTCTATACAGGAGGTTAGTGATCCAGGCCCTCTATACAGGAGGTTAGTGATCCAGGCCCTCTATACAGGAGGTTAGTGATCCAGGCCCTCTATACAGGAGGTTAGTGATCCAGGCCCTCTATACAGGAGGTTAGTGATCCAGGCCCTCTATACAGGAGGTTAGTGATCCAGGCCCTCTATACAGGAGGTTAGTGATCCAGGCCCTCTATACAGGAGGTTAGTGATCCAGGCCCCCAGGAGGTTAGTGATTCAGGCCCTCTATTCAGGAGGTAAGTGATCCAGGCCCTCTATACAGGAGGTTAGTGATCCAGGCCCTCTATACAGGAGGTTAGTGATCCAGGCCCTCTATACATGAGGTTAGTGATCCAGGCCCTCTATACAGGAGGTTAGTGATCCAGGCCCTCTATACAGGAGGTTAGTGATCCAGGCCCTCTACACAGGAGGTTAGTGATCCAGGCCCTCTACACAGGAGGTTAGTGATCCAGGCCCTCTATACATGAGGTTAGTGATCCAGGCCCTCTATACAGGAGGTTAGTGATCCAGGCCCTCTATACAGGAGGTTAGTGATCCAGGCCCTCTATACAGGAGGTTAGTGATCCAGGCCCTCTATACAGGAGGTTTGCGATCCAGGCCCTCTATACAGGAGGTTTGCGATCCAGGCCCTCTATACAGGAGGTTAGTGATCCAGGCCCTCTATACAGGAGGTTAGTGATCCAGGCCCTCTATACAGGAGGTTAGTGATCCAGGCCCTCTATACAGGAGGTTAGTGATCCAGGCCCTCTATACAGGAGGTTAGTGATCCAGGCCCTCTATACAGGAGGTTTGCGATCCAGGCCCTCTATACAGGAAGTTATGGATCCAGGCCCTCTATACAGGAGGTTTGCGATCCAGGCCCTCTATACAGGAGGTTAGTGATCCAGGCCCTCTATACAGGAGGTTAGTGATCCAGGCCCTCTATACATGAGGTTAGTGATCCAGGCCCTCTATACAGGAGGTTAGTGATCCAGGCCCTCTATACAGGAGGTTAGTGATCCAGGCCCTCTACACAGGAGGTTAGTGATCCAGGCCCTCTACACAGGAGGTTAGTGATCCAGGCCCTCTATACATGAGGTTAGTGATCCAGGCCCTCTATACAGGAGGTTAGTGATCCAGGCCCTCTATACAGGAGGTTAGTGATCCAGGCCCTCTATACAGGAGGTTAGTGATCCAGGCCCTCTATACAGGAGGTTTGCGATCCAGGCCCTCTATACAGGAGGTTTGCGATCCAGGCCCTCTATACAGGAGGTAAGTGATCCAGGCCCTCTATATTTATTTGCATTCCTTATTAATGACTTATTGTTAAAAGAGCTTTGTATACGATCCGAAGACACATTTACTCACCTGAGTTTTACACTTTTAGTAGAGAGTTGTGTTTATTGGAAAATGTGCTGAGCTTTGACATTGTGTGTGAAAGCAATGAGAAATGACTAACTCGGAACACTTATGTGCTCATTAGGTTATAATGGAGATCAATCTGACACAGGATTCACTAAAATAGCAAACAGGAAAAACAGTAATGGCTTTCTAAGTCATTTATCATCACAGAGTTAAAACAATGTACAAGTAATGAATGTGTTTGGCCAGACATTCACATATCACCCTGATCTCCCACCCTGATCTCCCAAGCTCACAGTACTGTACACGTATTTGCGAGCAAAATAGTCTGTCCTTGAATGCACTTCTCAGTGGACATCCAGTGGTGTCACATCCAGTAGCGTCACATCATGCTGCCACATCCAGCTGCATCACATCCAGTGGTGTTACATCCAGCTGTATCACATCCAGTGGTGTCACATCCAGCTGCATCACATCCAGTGGTGTTACATCCAGCTGTATCACATCCAGTGGTGTCACATCCAGCTGCATCACATCCAGTGGTGTTACATCCAGCTGTATCACATCCAGTGGTGTCACATCCAGCTGTATCACATCCAGTGGTGTTACATCCAGTAGCGTCACATCATGCTGCCACATCCAGCTGCATCACATCCAGTGGTGTTACATCCAGCTGTATCACATCCAGTGGTGTCACATCCAGCTGCATCACATCCAGTGGTGTTACATCCAGCTGCATCACATCCAGTGGTGTCACATCCAGCTGTATCACATCCAGTGGTGTCACATCCAGCTGTATCACATCCAGCGGTGTCACATCCAGCTGTGTCACATCCAGCTGCATCACATCCAGTGGTGTTACATCCAGCTGTATCACATCCAGTGGTGTCACATCCAGCTGCATCACATCCAGTGGTGTTACATCCAGCTGCATCACATCCAGTGGTGTCACATCCAGCTGTATCACATCCAGCGGTGTTACATCCAGCTGCATCACATCCAGTGGTGTCACATCCAGCTGTATCACATCCAGTGGTGTCACATCCAGCGGTGTCACATCCAGCTGCATCACATCCAGTGGTGTCACATCCAGCTGTATCACATCCAGTGGTGTCACATCCAGCTGTATCACATCCAGCGGTGTCACATCCAGCTGTGTCACATCCAGCTGTATCACATCCAGTGGTGTGACATCCAGCTGTATCACATCAAGCGGTGTCACATCCAGCTGTATCACATCCAGTGGTGTCACATCCAGTGGTGTCACATCCAGCTGTATCACATCCAGCTGTATCACATCCAGCGGTGTCACATCCAGCTGTATCACATCCAGTGGTGTCACATCCAGCTGTATCACATCCAGCGGTGTCACATCCAGCTGTGTCACATCCAGCTGTATCACATCCAGTGGTGTGACATCCAGCTGTATCACATCCAAGCGGTGTCACATCCAGCTGTATCACATCCAGTGGTGTCACATCCAGTGGTGTCACATCCAGCTGTATCACATCCAGCTGTATCACATCCAGTGGTGTCACATCCAGCTGTATCACATCCAGCTGTATCACATCCAGCTGTATCACATCCAGCTGTGTCACATCCAGCTGTATCACATCCAGTGGTGTGACATCCAGCTGTATCACATCCAAGCGGTGTCACATCCAGCTGTATCACATCCAGTGGTGTCACATCCAGTGGTGTCACATCCAGCTGTATCACATCCAGCTATATCACATCCAGTGGTGTCACATCCAGCTGTATCACATCCAGCTGTATCACATCCAGCTGTATCACATCCAGCTGTATCACATCCAGTGGTGTCACATCTACATCTGGTTAATCACATATTATTGTGTGCCTCTATGCGCCGGCTCCTCTATGTGTTGATCGTCCTGAGCGCTTTCCACTTGGTTGTGCATCCAATGACCTGAGTTAATGTCTCACTCATGCAAATAAGACGGAGGGAGGAAGATGAGACTGGGGGCTGGGGGAATGTAGCATGTAGAGATGGAGACGTCTCTGAGTCATTTACCAATTTCAGTTTGTGTTGTGTGAGTTTGTCAATATGTGTATGACAATGAGTGTATGTCAGTATGGAACTGTTTGGGAATGTGTGTGTGTCAGTGCGTGTGTCTATGTTTGTGAGATTATCAGTGTGTGTGTGTGTGACATTGTCAATGTGTGTGTCAGTGTTTATGACTTTGTCAGTGTGTGTGGGTGTCTCTTGCTCTGTGTGTGTGTGTCAGTGTGTGTGACTTTGTCAGTGTGTGTGGGTGTCTCTCGCTCTGTGTGTGTCAGTACGTGCGTGGCGCGTTAGTGTGTGTGTGTGTCTCGCTCTGTGTGTGTGTCAGTACGTGCGTGCGCATCAGTGTGTGTGTGTCTCACTGTGTGTGTGTGTCAGTATGTGCGTGGCGCGTTAGTGTGGGTGTCTCTCGCTCTGTGTGTGTCAGTACGTGCGTGGCGCGTTAGTGTGTGTGTGTGTGTGTCTCGCTCTGTGTGTGTGTCAGTACGTGCGTGCGCATCAGTGTGTGTGTGTCTCACTGTGTGTGTGTGTGTCAGTATGTGCGTGCCGCATCAGTGTGTGTGTGTCTCACTGTGTGTGTGTGTCAGTATGTGCGTGGCGCGTTAGTGTGTGTGTCTCACTGTGTGTGTGTGTCAGTATGTGCGTGGCGCATCAGTGTGTGTGTGTCTCACTGTGTGTGTGTGTCAGTATGTGCGTGGCGCATCAGTGTGTGTGTGTCTCACTGTGTGTGTGTGTCAGTATGTGCGTGGCGCATCAGTGTGTGTGTCTCACTGTGTGTGTGTGTCAGTATGTGCGTGGCGCGTCCTGCGTAGATAATAGATTTTTCTCCCTAATGGAATTAAGCCCTGCTCCAACAGCACCGGGTCCTCAGGGAGGCGTTGTCAAGGTGTGGGCATCAGCACGCTTTAGAAAGGACGTGACACACACACACACAACGTTAGGAGGGGCAGGCACACACACACACAACGTTAGGAGGGGCACAGACACACACACACACACAACCTTAGGAGGGGCACAGACACACACACACACACAACGTTAGGAGGGGCAGGCACACACACACACACACAACCTTAGGAGGGGCACAGACACACACACACACACAACCTTAGGAGGGGCACACACACACACAACCTTAGGAGGGGCACACACACACAACCTTAGGAGGGGCACACACACACACACAACCTCAGGAGGGGCACACACACACACAACCTTAGGAGGGGCACACACACACACACAACCTTAGGAGGGGCAGGCACACACACACACACACAACCTTAGGAGGGGCACACACACACACAACCTTAGGAGGGGCACACACACACACACAACCTTAGGAGGGCAGGCACACACACACACACACAACCTTAGGAGGGGCACACACACACACAACCTTAGGAGGGGCACACACACACACACACAACCTTAGGAGGCACAGGGGCACACACACACACAACCTTAGGAGGGGCACACACACACACAACCTTAGGAGGGGCACACACACACACACAACCTTAGGAGGGGCACACACACACAACCTTAGGAGGGGCAGGCACACACACACACGTCACTGCCTGCCCACGACAAAAAAAAAGCCTATTCCCTTTCTGTGAACAGACAGTGGTCGACCCTGGCCGAATGCAGGTCGCCGTGGAGATACTAGGTAGCCAATCAGAACACAGGCCATGTGAGGGGATTATCAAACAGACAACAATAGCCGGGGAGGGATTAGCACACAGGCATGTGCACAATTAGCCGTCAAGCTGTAAACGTCTTCCTGGGGTTGAAGTGAGAGACGAAGAGGAGGAGAGGGACACTTCGGAGTTCAAGCGGAAGTCTTTACAAGCCTACTTCATTTTGTTAATGTTCTCTGACTTGGAAAATTGAGCAGTTGTTTTGTGGTGTGTGAAACGTGGAGCGTAAGAGATGGAGGGTGCATGCGTGCGTTTGTATGTGCGTATGTGTGTGTGTGTGTAGCGTGTGTAGCGTGTGCAGCGTGTGTGTGTGTGTGTGCTGTGTGTGTAGTGTGTGTGCGTGTGTGTGCGTGTGTGTGTGTGTGTGTGTGTGTGTGTGTGTGTGTGTGTGTGTGTGTGTGTGTGTGTGTGTGTGTGTGTGTGTGTGTGTGTGTGTGTAGCGTGTGTAGCGTGTGTAGCGTGTGTTGCGTGTGTAGCGTGTGTGTGTTGCTGTGTGAGTGCGCCAAATATTTTGTGATTTAACAGACAGGACAGCAAGATCAATGCTAATAGCCAAAGTTAAAGCTGAGCAATTTGATCATGAACTAGAATCTAATTCTAAAACACCATTGTGGATTATTGATAGATTTGTTTTTACAAAAATAGGTTGTTTTTCTGATGCCTCCTACACAGCTGCACAATATTCAACACAACTTTGTGTTTCACTGACATTTAGTATTAATATATGTATACGTACAAACAGCCCCCTACACCAATCCTGAGCTTTGGTTCTGCTTAATAAAGTAAACTAAACTGCAAAAGGTTTGTTTCCACTTAAGATAGTGGAGATAAATTGTTCGATCTATTCTTTGGTGACATCGACAACTGAGACTTTTAAGAGCATGACAGGGACCGGTTGTTGAATAGACATGGCAGGATGAAGTCCATTCAGTTATTATGTTGTACAGACATGGCAGGATGAAGTCCATTCAGTTAATATGTTGAATAGACATGGCAGGATGAAGTCCATTCAGTTAATATGTTGAATACACATGGCAGGATGAAGTCCATTCAGTATATATGTTGAATACACATGGCAGGATGAAGTCCATTCAGTTAATATGTTGAATACACATGGCAGGATGAAGTCCATTCAGTTAATATGTTGAATACACATGGCAGGATGAAGTCCATTCAGTTAATATATTGAATACACATGGCAGGATGAAGTCCATTCAGTTAATATATTGAATACACATGGCAGGATGAAGTCTATTCAGTTAATATATTGAATACTCATGGCAGGATGAAGACCATTCAGTTAATATGTTGAATAGACATGGCAGGATGAAGTCCATTCCGTTAATATGTTGAATAGACATGGCAGGATGAAGTCCATTCCGTTAATATGTTGAATAGACATGGCAGGATGAAGTCCATTCCGTTAATATGTTGAATAGACATGGCAGGATGAAGTCCATTCCGTTAATATGTTGAATAGACATGGCAGGATGAAGTCCTGATTACTGTAGAGTGGGAGACATGAGCAGTAACTCAGCCATTTAGTCAACAGCAAATATGAGCGCTGATGTTATTGTGTTGAGGTCACTTCGTACATAATGTCCTGGAATCAACTAAACATTTGCAAAATAATTCAAATGAGGATTTATTAGTGATATGCTCCATATCTGGCTTAAGGGGCTAAGCAATGAAACAGGCACGTCTTTATTAATTCATTACATGCTGTAGCATTCACCACTTTCAGACAGAATTAGATGCTTTACTCTCTAGGTATCAACGGTTAGAGAAAATACACGTATGATGTTCAAAGTGCCTTTTGCATGACATAATTGGACTCCAACTTCATCAGAAACAACTGTCTTTGATGCGCCAGGAACGAACCACAGCAGACATGAATAAATAGGCTGTAATTTATTTATAAAATATACTCGTCGTTAATTGTGTGGAGGAGAATCAATGTCGTTAAAAGTGTATAACGCAGAGGGGCTTAAAAAGGCATCGAGTGTCACATTGCATCAATGTCTAAAAGTATTTCAATTATAACTCGCCTCACTGCGTTTGGTTCAACAGTTCAGAACTCGGTGGCCAGAAACATTAAAAAAACGACTAAAACTTTTAAACCCGGTAGAGGAAGTGCTTTAGCTTCAGCACATGTTCACATGGATGAAAGTAACTCCGTCACAACAGCCTGTTGCGTTTTATGTCCACGATCGGCTAAGAGTTCAAAATGGATGAGTACATTGAGCTGGTGTCAATCCCTCATGATGCACTTATTCCCCCTCTTCCCTCATCCTACATCTCATCCGTCTTTTTATTCCTCTTTTCATTCCTCGTCTCCACTCTTCTGATCCCTTTCATACTTCATGTCATTGTGTTTTCATCCTTTTTTCATCATCCCCATCCCCACCCCACCCCAGTATGTGTGTGATATCTCATCGCTCTTTAAACAGCTGCAGTGACAGACTGTCTTCTCTTCTTCTTTCAGCCCCCCCACTGTTCATCACAGCACCTAGGAGGCTTTAGGGAGAATGGCACGGTTATGCCACATCAACACATCTAGGCCCGCAAATAGGAGCGGGTGACAATGCGCCTCTTTGAAAGCCCTACAAAAAGGTTTCAATCAAATCCGCTCCACTCAGCCCCCGGTACAAATCCCTTCTTCTACGGCTGAAGTCAGTCTCCTACTGGCTTCATATTTATCACCTAAATCCCCGATCTGTTTAACCCTTCTCTATCACTCCTTCCTGTCTGTTTAACCCTTCTCTATCACTCCTTCCTGTCTGTTTAACCCTTCTCTATCACTACTTCCTGTCTGTTTAACCCTTCTCTATCACTCCTTTCTGTCTGTTTAACCCTTCTCTATCACTCCTTCCTGTCTGTTTAACCCTTCTCTATCACTCCTTCCTGTCTGTTTAACCCTTCTCTATCACTACTTCCTGTCTGTTTACCCCTTCTCTATCACTCCTTCCTGTCTGTTTAACCCTTCTCTATCACTACTTCCTGTCTGTTTAACCCTTCTCTATCACTCCTTTCTGTCTGTTTAACCCTTCTCTATCACTACTTCCTGTCTGTTTAACCCTTCTCTATCACTACTTCCTGTCTGTTTAACCCTTCTCTATCACTCCTTCCTGTCTGTTTAACCCTTCTCTATCACTACTTCCTGTCTGTTTAACCCTTCTCTATCACTCCTTCCTGTCTGTTTAACCCTTCTCTATCACTCCTTCCTGTCTGTTTAACCCTTCTCTATCACTACTTCTAGTCTGTTTAACCCTTCTCTATCACTCCTTTCTGTCTGTTTAACCCTTCTCTATGACTACTTCCTGTCTGTTTAACCCTTCTCTATCACTCCTTCTTGTCTGTTTAACCCTTCTCTATCACTACTTCCTGTCTGTTTAACCCTTCTCTATCACTCCTTTCTGTCTGTTTAACCCTTCTCTATCACTACTTCCTGTCTGTTTAACCCTTCTCTATCACTCCTTCCTGTCTGTTTAACCCTTCTCTATCACTCCTTTCTGTCTGTTTAACCCTTCTCTATCACTACTTCCTGTCTGTTTAACCCTTCTCTATCACTCCTTTCTGTCTGTTTAACCCTTCTCTATCACTCCTTCCTGTCTGTTTAACCCTTCTCTATCACTCCTTCCTGTCTGTTTAACCCTTCTCTATCACTCCTTCCTGTCTGTTTAACCCTTCTCTATCACTCCTTCCTGTCTGTTTAACCCTTCTCTATCACTACTTCCTGTCTGTTTAACCCTTCTCTATCACTCCTTCCTGTCTGTTTAACCCTTCTCTATCACTACTTCCTGTCTGTTTAACCCTTCTCTATCACTACTTCCTGTCTGTTTATCCCTTCTCTATCACTACTTCCTGTCTGTTTATCCCTTCTCTATCACTACTTCCTGTCTGTTTAACCCTATTCCATCACTCTTTTCTGTAACTTGTCTGTTTTTCCCTATTCTATCACTCCTTCCTCCTGTCTGAGTATTCTATCACTCTTTCTAAGGCACCACTTCAGTTCTGGGGTGATATGCGTCTGCAGATTCTCTCTCTGCATTTGACAAATGTTCCCCTGCAATTGAAACACACAGGGTTTATCCACACAGGGGTTTATTAACACAGGGGTTATTAACACAGGGTTTATTAACACAGGGTTTATTAACACAGGGGTTATTAACACAGGGGTTATTAACACAGGGGTTATTAACACAGGGGTTATTAACACAGGGGTTATTAACACAGGGTGTATCCACACAGGGGTTATTAACACAGGGGTTATTAACACAGGGTTTATCCACACAGGGGTTATTAACACAGGGGTTATTAACACAGGGTTTATCCACACAGGGGTTATTAACACAGGGTTTATCCACACAGGGGTTATTAACACAGGGGTTATCCACACAGGAATATGGGCACGGAGGCTTCTGAAGTGAGCTCTGTTCTCCCCTTCCCAGCAGCCTCTATCTGGGCCTGTTACAGGCATGAATAATGTAACAGGGATGAGGAATTCATAATGCTCTTGTTTTCACCTTCTGCCTCGCCGCTCTTATATACCTGTGTAGGCCTACGTTGGGGAATCTCATTAAATCAAGGGGCCTGGAGCTCAGGAGCTGAAGCGGTGGGCGCTAAAGCTCGCCGGCAGGTTAGAACCGCAACGGGCTGAGGGGACAAACACGAGGGGAAAGAACGAACAGTGAGAGATTTTAATTAGTGTGCGCGGGTCGTTCTTGTCAAGGCCCGTTTGCTGGCGTCTGACTGAGAGAACGGGAGTGAAACAAAGGGACTTCCAGGCATTTAGTCACGTTTCAAGTGTGTTTCAGTCACCGGGCTCACTGTAGAAAGAAACTTGCTCGACAATGTGAGACAGGAAGCGCAGATAGAAGGGGAGTGACAGGAGACGCAGATAGACGTGGAGAGACAGGAGACGCAGGTGGAAGGGGAGAGACAGGAGACGCGGGTAGAAGGGGAGAGACAGGAGACGCAGATAGACAGGGAGAGACAGGAGAAGCAGATAGAAGGGGAGAGACAGGAGACGCAGGTAGACAGGGAGAGACAGGAGACGCAGATAGACGTGGAGAGACAGGAGACGCAGGTAGAAGGGGAGAGACAGGAGACGCAGATAGACAGGGAGAGACAGGAGACGCGGGTAGAAGGGGAGAGACAGGAGACGCAGGTAGAAGGGGAGAGACAGGAGACGCAGATAGACAGGGAGAGACAGGAGACGCGGGTAGAAGGGGAGAGACAGGAGACGCAGATAGAAGGGGAGAGACAGGAGACGCAGATAGACGTGGAGAGACAGGAGACGCAGGTAGAAGGGGAGAGACAGGAGACGCAGATAGACAGGGAGAGACAGGAGACGCGGGTAGAAGGGGAGACATTGGAGACGCAGGTAGACAGGGAGAGACAGGAGACGCAGATAGACAGGGAGAGACAGGAGACGCAGATAGAAGGGGAGAGACAGGAGACGCAGATAGACAGGGAGAGACAGGAGACGCAGGTAGAAGGGGAGAGACAGGAGACGCAGATAGACGTGGAGAGACAGGAGACGCAGGTAGAAGGGGAGAGACAGGAGACGCAGATAGACAGGGAGAGACAGGAGACGCGGGTAGAAGGGGAGAAATTGGAGACGCAGGTAGAAGGGGAGAGACAGGAGACGCAGATAGACAGGGAGAGACAGGAGACGCAGGTAGAAGGGGAGAGACAGGAGACGCAGATAGAAGGGGAGAGACAGTAGACGCAGTTAGAAGGGGAGAGACAGGAGACGCAGATAGAAGTCTACCTTATTGTATTCAACCTTTATTTAACTGGAAACACCCAATGGAACACATCATTATTGCCTGTGACGGCTTGACAAAAAATAGCCAAATAGGTCACTTCCTGTTGATATGGCGCCTGGGATTAAGACCAGGGGTGGGTGCCAGGCCTGGAAAAAGGTAGATTACTGATCGGAATAGCGGGTCGGGGATCCCGCCTGGAGCTTGGATTTGGGAACGGTTAGACTCTGTGGGAGTGAGTGAAGTGAGTATGTGATGGTGGGATAGAGGAAGGTGTAGAAGGTCTAGAATATTCCAACAACATCTATTTCATGTTCCAAGTCCTCTAGGATGTTAGGTCCAGGAGTTTCAGGGTGACCCGATTCAGGTCTGAGTAGTTGGCATCTTAATACTTATTCATCTGCATTCTTCCCAAAAAACACTGTATTTCTTCATACATTTCCTGTACATAGGCATACAGGAAATTAGACGTTCCTGTTTTTGCGTTTACTTTTGTTGACAGGTGCACGCAAGACGACCAAACACACTGATGCAAACACACACACACTGTGACTCAAAAAATACACTGCCCTTGTTTCGGTTCCTTCCAGGCTGTGTTCAGAACTCTTCACTGCCTGGGGGCTAACTCTGATCACACTGAAGCCAAAGCCGAGCTTCGAAGAAGAAGAGTGGAGGTCTGGGAAGGTCTGGGAAGGTCTGGTAAGGTCTGTGAAAGTCTGTGGAGGTCTGTGGGGGTCCGAGGAGATCTGTGGAGTTCAGTGGAAGTCCATGTAGGTCCGTGGAAGTCTGTGAAGATCTGTGGAGGTCTCGGAAGGTCTGTGGAGGTCTGTGGAGGTCAGTAGAGGTCTGTAGAGGTCAGTGGACTTCCGTAGAATTGTGTGGAGGTCTGTGGAGGTTTGTGGAGGACTGTGGAAACAGAATAAAACAGCAGAGTCTTGCTGCGAGCTGTCTGACAGGAAGTGGGAGAGAAAAAGGAGGGAGCTGGAATTCACTCCAGACGGCTTATTGAAACAGTGTTGGCACCAGTTCACAGTCCGAGTCGGAGCAGCATTAAATCTCTTAAACGCTAGGTCACTCAGGGTGAAATAACACCAGAGGAGAGAGAGGAGGCGCAGTTAGAAAGGGAGAGAGGAGACGCAGATAGAGTGGGAGAGAGCAGAGACACAGATAGATGGGAAGAGACAGGAGACGCAGATAGAAAGGGAGAGACAGGAGACGCGGGTAGAAGGGGAGAGACAGGAGACGCAGATAGACAGGGAGAGACAGGAGACGCAGGTAGAAGGGGAGAGACAGGAGACGCAGGTAGAAGGGAAGAGACAGGAGACGCCGATAGACAGGAGAGACAGGAGACGCAGATAGAAGGGAAGAGACAGGAGACGCAGGTAGACAGGGAGAGACAGGAGACGCAGGTAGAAGGGGAGAGACAGGAGACGGGGGTAGAAGGGGAGAGACAGGAGACGCAGGTAGACAGGGAGAGACAGGAGACGCGGGTAGAAGGGGAGAGACAGGAGACGCAGGTAGACAGGGAGAGACAGGAGACGCAGGTAGACAGGGAGAGACAGGAGACGCGGGTAGAAGGGGAGAAATTGGAGGCGCAAATAGAAGGGGAGACTCAGTGAGAAGGATGAAGGGAAGATGAAATTGAGAGAGATGTGAGGATGGAGACAGAGCAAGAGAGGTAAAGAGCGAAGGAAAGAAAGATGGAGAGAGTAAGAGGGAGGGAGAAAGAGAGAATGAGGGAGCGCCGACTGAGTCAGCAGAGCTCAAGAAGAGAGACAGATTTATTGAATTAATACTACACTCAGCAGATTACATGCACACAAGGAAGCTAGCTTGATATATTTATATAATTTACCTACAATTATTATTTTTCTAAAGATTGCCTCATGAGGCAGAGGTGGATTTCAATACAGAATTGAGGCTATAGATTTTTTGTGGACCTTCTGGAGTTTCTTTTATTCATTGGGGTATCCAGTTCTCATCCAGGATTCCTGGGGGTCTCTGGGGGGTACGGGGTTCAGCCGGAATAATAATAAGCATATTGAGTACATGTAAACACCTGTTTCCTGGTCAAATGTGCGCTCATTAAAAAAGGGCAACCTCTGTAAAAGCATCTTGCAGCAGTTGTAAATATTAACTCAGCTGATCCATTGCATCCCATTGGAATTGGCCTTAACTGATCCAACATCAGTCTAGTAGTATTCAAAGTAACTAAATCAGTCTGGTAGTATTTGTATGTTTAAATACAGTACCTAGATCAGTCTGGTAGTAGTTGTGGGTTTTATACAGTACCTAGATCAGTCTGGTAGTAGTTGTGGGTTTTATACAGTACCAACACCAGTCTGGTAGTAGTTGTGGGTTTTATACAGTACCTAGACCAGTCTGGTAGTAGTTGTGGGTTTTATACAGTACCAACACCAGTCTGGTAGTAGTTGTGGGTTTTATACAGTACCTAGACCAGTCTGGTAGTAGTTGTGGGTTTTATACAGTACCTAGATCAGTCTGGTAGTAGTTGTGGGTTTTATACAGTACCTAGACCAGTCTGGTAGTAGTTGTGGGTTTTATACAGTACCTAGACCAGTCTGGTAGTAGTTGTGGGTTTTATACAGTACCTAGATCAGTCTGGTAGTAGTTGTGGGTTTTATACAGTACCAACACCAGTCTGGTAGTAGTTGTGGGTTTTATACAGTACCTAGACCAGTCTGGTAGTAGTTGTGGGTTTTATACAGTACCAACACCAGTCTGGTAGTAGTTGTGGGTTTTATACAGTACCAACACCAGTCTGTGAGTTAATTTGACCATTGGAAAAAGAGCCAATGCGTTATTACTGCAGAAGCAGTTTAATCAAACAGAGCCCTGAGCATTCAATGCCCTCCCTCCTGAATACATGAAGGGTTACCCTGTAGTTCAAATCATTATTCCCCGGCTGAAGGTCTGAGACTGTCCCCCTGCTTTCGCTAACCTCCGCAGATGATCAAATCCACCCGTCGACTGCTGGCCTGGCAGGTGCGTAAAGCCCTCACTCAGCGTGTGTTAGCGAGGAACGGGAGAACGCAGGGAACAGAGAGAACATCTGAAGTCTCACTGAAGTGGAGTCACTTGAACCGATCTCCTGCGTCCACTCGTGTTGCAATACTTTCATTGTTCGCCACTGATCCTAATTGAAGCTGTGAAACGTATAATGAAAATGCTCTCGATCTGTTCTAGTAGGTCATCCTGCGGAGCTCTGAGTGGGCCCTCAAAACTCTCAGCGAGACGACGAGAGGGTTAGTTAGATAATAATTGTCATTTGACTAATGCCGACTCGCTAACGGCTCTCAATGAGCTCGTGTTTAATTCGGTAACGTTTGAAAAAACGTGAAGGAAAAAAAACGGAAACGTGAATTTCCCATTGCTGAAGAGACAATAGGGTCACACTTAGTTAACGAACATTGTTGAGTCACCTCCTTATTGTCCTCGTCGGAGAGAGAACCGCGCGTGTCCCGCGAAGCCAGCCTTTATCCACACCCCCTGAAAGGTTGTTCCGCGTAGAATGTGTTAATTATACGCTCCCTGGATAATGCAATTGGAGTTCTAATGAATGACACCCTGCTGTGTAGTCAGCTCATGTCAACTGCCACATCCCTGCACGGCCGTTTGCCTCTTCCTTAGAAACCAATCTGTGGCTCCGCCCCCGCCCCTCCCCCCGGCGGGCCTGATTGATGGAACAGCTTTAGAAGCCACTAGATATATAAAGAATCTGTTTGACCTCTCAACTCCCATTCCGTGGCGACCGTTGAAAACCGGGCGGATGGGACGCATGGTCGCGCAATCCAAGTGTGAAACGGGAGAGCGTCTCAAATTAAAATGGATTACAAAATCGATTGACCCCCGACCCTGTCCAAGGAGAATGGATTGACCATTGGTTTCGTTGAGGGCGCGTGCGAGGGGGACATTTCGGGTAGTTGAGGCACGCTGGCTGGACGTGAGAAGGTCAGAGTGTGCCGATAAATTGCATTGTTGAATACACCTTCTGTTTAGCGCTGATGTTCGTGATGGAAATGTTCTGTAGTGGATCTCCCAAAAGCCTGGACCCAACACCCATGAAAGACAAAAAACATTGTTTTAAAAGTCAGACGTCAATTTTCGGGCGAATTGACTCTAGTTTTACAAACACCTGTGTTGTTTTCAGGCAATGAAAGAAAGCGATGTGGAAACAGACGAGGTGGACCTTTCCATTAAGAACATAGTTTACCACACTCCTGTGGTACACACAACTAAACATGGACCTCTGTCTGAAAGGATCTTTACCGAGTCTAGTAGGCTGTTGTCATGTTTTATTTGCCTATTGGAACGGTGAATACATGGGCCTCACAAGCTGTGGTTTCACATCTATTTCAAACAGCTTAGGTCTTACAGCTTGAAAGCACCAACAGAACAAACCACATAGAGAAAATGTAAGGTAGGCGATTTAAGGGTATGGATCTTTCCGAGCTGGAATCATTTTATTGCAAAAACAACACAGAGGCCGTCCTGTCTCTGTTTTTATGAGAGAGAAAAGCTCTGGGATTGGCTATCGAATTCACAGGCAGATCTGCAACAGGATCTAATGTGGTTTTCTGATAAGCCGATAACAGTTATTATAGGTTATACTATTTAATAATCCATGTGTATGATTTATTAAGTCCAAAACAGGCAAACAGTTGTTTGAAAAACATTGTGTTTACACCGTTTTAATAAGGTTAATTCAAACGCAGAACACATGCAGATTTGCAAGCAATCACAATTTAGTCATTTCATTCACCTAATGTTTCTCCTAAATCAAATGAATGCTGAAAGGTGTGTGGTTGTACATTGAATTTACACCTGCCAAAGACCCAATCAAGGTACTAATCACCGCCTGCCGAGTATGTAAGGACTCAAGCTTAATATTAGAGAATTGAATCAGACCCAATAAATAGTCGCATCGCGAGGTAAATATTTAGCATTATGTAAACCGAATCTCATTATACGTTTCGCTGTCAAGAAGGCATTTATTGAGATGCCTCTTCGGTCTGAACGGCCTTTACACAGCTGAACGACACAAGTGGTCAAGTGCATAGAAAAGTCCCACCTAAATTCAACCACCCGTGACTAAGCAGCAATCTCAGAAATCTCAGTATTTTTCAAAGAAGAGGAGACGGCTCATTTCAATGCAGCACTCGTCCCCTCTCTCCGCCGCACCCTCCGAGGCATGATGTGTGCACTTGAAAATGGCGGAGTGTTGAATCAGATAAAAGCTTAGTCTCGACTCACTGCTTCTCTTCTGTCCGCAGGGACTTTACAGTATCCAGCGGGTTCCTGCGGGACAGAGAGGAGCGCCGGCCGCGGTCGGGAGGGACAGCCGTTGGCTCTCATTAAACGACCAGACTTAATCATTAAGAAACCCTTCTTCCCCGTCCGTGGGCAGCAGACGAGGCTCCAAAACCACCACCCCACTGGCACGCTTCCCCCCTATGTAGTGTTCCACCGCTGACCAACGGCCATGCAATTGACCCCGGTCAAATGGAGCGCGCAGACTGAACGAATAGGGAACAGGAGGCCATTTGGAACGCGGGCCGGGTGATCGGAGGCGAACGGGAAACATCCTTCCAGGCAGCGTGCAGCGGCTCTGGGCTATCATTAGCAGATGACAAAGACGATTAGGAGTCTCACTCCGCCGGCCCAGAGTGGATCCGACAAGCTCACTTTGGCCCCGGCCCTCTTCCGTATGTGGGACCGCGCAGCACGTGGAGAAGTGAACCCGTATAACCACGCAGCACGTGGAGAAGTGAACCCGTATAACCACGCAGCACGTGGAGAAGTGAACCCGTATAACCACGCAGCACGTGGAGAAGTGAACCCGTATAACCACGCACCGCTGTGGAGAAGTGAACCCGTATAACCACGCACCGCCGTGGAGAAGTGAACCCGTATAACCACGCACCGCTGTGGAGAAGTGAACCCGTATAACCACGCACCGCTGTGGAGAAGTGAACCCGTATAACCACGCACCGCTGTGGAGAGTGAAGTAACCAACCGCCACGCACCGCTGTGGAGAAGTGAACCCGTATAACCACGCACCGCTGTGGAGAAGTGAACCCGTATAACCACGCACCGCTGTGGAGAAGTGAACCCGTATAACCACGCACCGCTGTGGAGAAGTGAACCCGTATAACCACGCACCGCTGTGGAGAAGTGAACCCGTATAACCACGCACCGCTGTGAGAAGTGAACCCGTATAACCACGCACCGCTGTGGAGAAGTGAACCCGTATAACCACGCACCGCTGTGGAGAAGTGAACCCGTATAACCACGCACCGCCGTGGAGAAGTGAACCCGTATAACCACGCAGCACGTGGAGAAGTGAACCCGTATAACCACGCACCGCTGTGGAGAAGTGAACCCGTATAACCACGCAAGTGCCGGACCAGTTGTTATTTCAGACAGCAGACTGCACCTGACAAGTCACACATTTGCCAATATGCTGTGATACATTGGAATGTCGGTATTATAGTTTATAAAAAGCTTATTAACTACTCCTGAAAAACACTATGAAATAGCCTATTGCCTGACAGCTCAACCTAAATATAATCCAGTTTCTCTATCGATTAGTAGAAAAATTCAGTGCATCACATATAACGCCATCACATTTAACGCTGCGATTTAATCCATCAGTATTTTCCGGGTCCATTTCTGGTCCGTGTGACGGAGGTAGTTGAGAGGAAGTTAACGGCAGACTGATCTGGGAGACTGATCTGGGAGACTGATCTGGGAGACTGATCTGGGAGACTGATCTGGGAGACTGATCTGGGAGACTGATCTGGGAGAATAAACAGATGTAGACTGCAGTGACATGGCTCGGTAGCCTGGCAACTCAAATCCATGAACAACACGAGAGCCTCGAACAATCACGTAACTAAACTAATTTACAACCAATTTACTCCTCAGCCCACGCCTAGACCAGGCGTGAGCGAAAGCAAATCAATCAATCAAACGTTATTTATAGAGCATTTCAGAAGATGCGTTTCGCGTGGCTTTAACGAATTAAGAACACGTACTTATAACTTAATATAGGGTAAGCATCGACTCGCTTCACATCCGCGGAAAATGTTTCCTGGCATTTTCTGAAAATTAAAACGGTGCTCATCAAATAATAAATAATAAAAGTTGTAATTGCAGTTTCTTTCCATTTCAAAGTTTACCTTCTGATTGTGTTGAATTCAATTACACAGAACAACTCTATTTATACATTTTCAGTTTCTCATTTGAACAGCGACAGCTTTTCTGATGACCCTAACTGTCATTCAGACATAATTACACCTCACGTCAATTCCCACGTCGATCATGTGTCAACTGGAGTTACAGTCATTTATGTTTTGGATCTGTACACGCGTGCTCTCTGTGCTCTCAGACGCGCGCAGCCCTCGTCCTCTGTCAATTCCTACCTCCCCAGCCACAGTTACACTGTATTAACCTGTATCCGGCCACAGTTACACTGTATTAATCTGTATCCAGTCACAGTTACACTGTATTACCCTGTATCCGGCCACAGTTACACTGTATTACCCTGTATCCGGCCACAGTTACACTGTATTACCCTGTATCTGGCCACAGTCACACTGTATTAACCTGTATCCAGTCACAGATACACTGTATTACCCTGTATCTGGCCACAGATTCACTGTATTACCCTGTATCCAGTCACAGTTACACTGTATTAACCTGTATCCGGCCACAGTTACACTGTATTACCCTGTATCCAGTCACAGTTACACTGTATTACCCTGTATCCAGTCACAGTTACACTGTATTACCCTGTATCCAGTCACAGTTACACTGTATTACCCTGTATCCAGTCACAGTTACACTGTATTAACCTGTATCCGGCCACAGTTACCCTGTATTACCCTGTATCTGACCACAGTCACACTGTATTAACCTGTATCCGGCCACGTTACACTGTATTACCCTGTATCTGGCCACAGTTACACTGTATTACCCCGTATCCGGACACAGTTACCCTGTATTACCCTGTATCCAGTCACAGTTACACTGTATTACCCTGTATCCAGTCACAGTTACACTGTATTAACCCGTATCCGGCCACAGTTACACTGTATTAACCTGTATCCAGTCACAGTTACACTGTATTACCCTGTATCCAGTCACAGTTACACTGTATTACCCTGTATCCGGCCACAGTTACACTGTATTAACCTGTATCCGGCCACAGTTGCACTGTATTACCCCGTATCCGGCCACAGTTACACTGTATTACCCTGTATCTGACCACAGTCACACTGTATTAACCTGTATCCGGCCACGTTACACTGTATTAACCTGTATCTGGCCACAGATTCACTGTATTACCCTGTATCCGGACACAGTTACCCTGTATTACCCTGTATCTGGCCACAGTTACACTGTATTACCCTGTATCCAGTCACAGTTACACTGTATTACCCTGTATCCGGCCACAGTTACACTGTATTAACCCGTATCCGGCCACAGTTACACTGTATTAACCTGTATCCAGTCACAGTTACACTGTATTACCCTGTATCCAGTCACAGTTACACTGTATTACCCTGTATCCGGCCACAGTTACACTGTATTAACCCGTATCCGGCCACAGTTACACTGTATTAACCTGTATCCAGTCACAGTTACACTGTATTAACCTGTATCCGGCCACAGTTACACTGTATTAACCCGTATCCAGCCACAGTTACACTGTATTACCCTGTATCTGGCCACAGTTACACTGTATTAACCCGTATCCGGCCACAGTTACACTGTATTAACCTGTATCCAGTCACAGTTGCACTGTATTAACCTGTATCCAGTCACAGTTACCCTGTATTACCCTGTATCCAGTCACAGTTACCCTGTATTACCCTGTATCCAGTCACAGTTACACTGTATTACCCTGTATCCAGTCACAGTTACACTGTATTAACCTGTATCCGGCCACAGTTGCACTGTATTACCCCGTATCCGGCCACAGTTACACTGTATTACCCTGTATCCAGTCACAGTTACACTGTATTACCCCGTATCCGGACACAGTTACCCTGTATTACCCTGTATCCAGTCACAGTTACACTGTATTACCCTGTATCCAGTCACAGTTACACTGTATTACCCTGTATCCGGCCACAGTTACACTGTATTACCCTGTATCTGGCCACAGTTACACTGTATTACCCTGTATCCAGTCACAGTTACACTGTATTACCCTGTATCCGGCCACAGTTACACTGTATTACCCTGTATCCAGTCACAGTTACACTGTATTAACCTGTATCCAGTCACAGTTACACTGTGTTACCCTGTATCCAGTCACAGTTACCCTGTATTACCCTGTATCTGGCCACAGTTACACTGTATTAACCTGTATCCAGTCACAGTTACACTGTATTAACCTGTATCCGGCCACAGTTACACTGTATTAACCCGTATCCAGCCACAGTTACACTGTATTAACCTGTATCTGACCACAGTTACACTGTGTTACCCTGTATCCAGTCACAGTTACACTGTATTACCCTGTATACAGTCACAGTTACCCTGTATTACCCTGTATCCAGTCACAGTTACACTGTATTACCCTGTATCCGGCCACAGTTACACTGTATTAACCCGTATCCTGCCACAGTTACACTGTATTAACCCGTATCTGGCCACAGTTACACTGTATTAACCCGTATCCAGCCACAGTTACACTGTATTAACCTGTATCCGGCCACAGTTACACTGTATTAACCCGTATCCAGCCACAGTTACACTGTATTAACCCGTATCCAGCCACAGTTACACTGTATTAACCTGTATCCAGTCACAGTTACACTGTATTACCCTGTATCCAGTCACAGTTACACTGTATTACCCTGTATCCGGCCACAGTTACACTGTATTAACCCGTATCCGGCCACAGTTACACTGTATTAACCTGTATCCGGCCACAGTTACACTGTATTAACCTGTATCCAGTCACAGTTACACTGTATTAACCTGTATCCAGTCACAGTTACCCTGTATTACCCTGTATCCAGTCACAGTTACACTGTATTAACCTGTATCCAGTCACAGTTACACTGTATTAACCTGTATCCGGCCGCAGTTACACTGTATTCACCTGTATCCAGTCACAGTTACACTGTATTAACCCGTATCCAGCCACAGTTACACTGTATTAACCTGTATCCAGTCACAGTTACACTGTATTACCCTGTATCCAGTCACAGTTACACTGTATTAACCTGTATCCGGCCGCAGTTACACTGTATTAACCTGTATCCAGTCACAGTTACACTGTATTAACCTGTATCCAGTCACAGTTACACTGTATTAACCTGTATCCGGCCGCAGTTACACTGTATTAACCTGTATCTGACCACAGTTACACTGTATTAACCTGTATCCAGTCACAGTTACACTGTATTACCCTGTATCCGGCCGCAGTTACACTGTATTAACCTGTATCCAGTCACAGTTACACTGTATTAACCTGTATCCAGCCACAGTTACACTGTATTACCCCGTATCCAGCCACAGTTACACTGTATTAACCTGTATCCAGTCACAGTTACACTCGGCTTGGGCCATGGAACGCCCCAAATCTCTAGAAACACCAAGCAGAGATCCATTGAAACTGTGTCCCAGAGATCTGTTCCCTCTCCTAATCCCCATGGGGGTGGGGGCTGAGCGATGATGGGGTCTCTTTTATGTGGGGAACCACTGAGTTTGACAAAGAGACCTCATCGTTACTGACACAGCAATCCATTTCAAAAGGGGCGTGGGTCTGCGCGGCGAGGCTTTGTGGAACACCCAGCCACAGCTGTGTGTCTCCTGCTGAAGCCTGTCCCAGTCAAACCGAGGCCGTGTGGTCTGGTCACATAGAGATGAGTGTGTGTGGATGTGTGTGTATGGTTTATGTGTGTGCAGTCATGGCTATTAATGTGGCAGTGTGTGTGTGTGTGTGTGTGTTACTTTATGTCTGTGTGCGTGTCTCTCCTAAGTGTTTTTAAGGGTGTATTGTGTGCGTGTGTGTGAGTAAGCAAGTGGAGTGCCTCGGCTAATGCGCAGCTGGGTGAATCCACTCCGGAGGCAGTGTGTGTGTGTGTGTGTGTGTTAGCGGAGAAGCTGTGGGTGGCCTTTCTCCCTCTCAGAAGTGTAAGTGTAAAAGAGGGGGGCAATGAAGTGTACTTTCATTGTCTGGATCTAGGTCAGTGGTCCCAAGCGGCGCCCTCTCAACCACGCAGTGCACTCGTTTTGACCAGGGCCTCTGACCGGATCGCCTGCGTTAGTGCACTCAGCGGAAACAGGAGCCGGGATCCGTGGACCCGTGAGATGGATGGAGTGCAGCTCCGTCACGGCAGGCCGGCCAGGTGATTCACTTACACTAACGGCCTGGTAAAGGACACCGCAGTTCCATTTCAACTCGGCCGAATCACAGTTCCCGTCCCGAAAATCGTCATTACGAAATCAATGCAGCTCTGCGTTGTTTTGTTTTTTTTCTTCAGGGGGTTGGCGAGGTTCAGGTCATTACCCCGAATTAAATATAATTACAACGGCATTGATTGTGAGTGTCTGTATGGGCAATAGAGTGTGATGGGAAGACCTCTGGGTTTGATGGTTAGACGTCGGACAAACTGCAGCCTAAGGACCCATCCCCAAGGCACGTCCATTGCTAAGTGTGTGAACCCGGTTCGTATCGGGTTTGGGTGGTCGGACCGCGGAGTGGACGGAGCTCAGGGCGTAGTGGCGTACCCCATTACCCCCATTTCGCCACAGTACACAACGACAGCTCCCTCCTCTTTGTCGTTAAAACAACAGTCGGATCCAGCCGGGCAGAACAACTAAACGTGTTTTCTTTCCTCGCAAAAAGAGATTCGACAAATGCATCGTGCATGCTGTGCTCACGAGTTGATCAACGCGCGGGGAGGATCCGTGCGACGGGACGAGGCAGCCCGGCCGCTTCTGGAGGAAACGTCCGGGGACGGCTGAAGGTTGAAGCTGCGCGCGCTCTTGACCGACCTGAGACACCTATGAACAAAATGTTATTATTTTCTGAGTTTATTACCGGACCGAGTTCACGATTCGATCTATAAATGGCTTCTCCTAAAACGGCGTTCCACCGGGGATTGGCCTGCTGTATCGCCATTTCTGAGATCTCATCCAGAACGTGCCCTCTACACCCGTGACTGCCTCCCCAGCTGTGCCCCCGCGCCCTAAATAGGACCCTGCTTTTGACCAGGTCGCCATGCGTAGGGGACAAGGAACAATTGGGAAGTCACCCGTGGTCTCGGTGAGAGTCACCTTCACGCCCAAATCCTAATCACCTTCAGCTGGGCAGGTAGTGTCATCAGCCAGAGACACAACCCATCTCGTGATCCGCAGGCCCTCCGCTCTAAGTACTCTGTGAAGAATTAATTTGTTTCACCTCCATCTCTATCGCCGGTCTACTGTCCCTGTGTCTCGACCTCCCAATCACTCTCTCCGTGGTCCGTCTATCTCTCTTCCTCTCTCTGTTTATCAGCACACCGTCTCTACGTGACATTTCTGCATCGATCACCTCTGGTAGCTGAGATATGGCATATGTTTGACCAGCAGAAATGAGGTTGCCTTGCTTGCCTCTATCGACATTCAATATCCATATTATGTATACGTATGTGTGACTTCTTCATCCGTACTCGAGGCTGGGATCCAACCTGACCTGTATGTAATAGAACCACGAAGGAACGTATATTTAATAGAGCTACAGGGAACTTGGCCACCCCAGATAACCGAAGCTGGCAATAAAAACAGATTCAATAAAAAAACAAACAGAAAAAATAGCCATCTGCAGAAATGAGGACTAAAGACAGGAAGACTGACATTTAGAAATTGTTTATTTTATATTCGCAGTGCAGAAGTTTGTTATTTTAATTGTATTTTTCATCACATGGGGATTTGGGGAACTGTGATAATTGGCTATTGATGTTGAGGTCCAGGTGCAGTTTGCCGTTGATCAAAGCGGCTGCTTCATAGGGGGAGAAATCATGTAATTCTAGTGATTATGTATTTTACCGACATGGTTTGAAGACGGTTTTGAATTGTGGGTTTTTAAAAAGTCGTACATGTGTGCTATCATCATGTTAACATTATGTTACCCCTTAGAAAATGTAAATGTTGTGGATTATGCTTTGTATGGAGAACTGCAGTCGTGGAGTGCAAACTCAGAGTGCATGCAGTCATAATGTATTTAAATAAACTTGAGATTTCAGGTGTAATACTGCCCTCTAGTGGAAATAAATCAGAATGAGTGTAATGCTGCCCTCTAGTGGAAGGAAATCAGAATGGGAACGTGTCAGCTATTATGTGACGGGACAAGTGTGGAGGTTTCAGTGCGTCGGGAACCTCATGTGAGCGACCCCTTTTTGACTGAAGATCATCCCGCAAACGTTTCTCCGTCTCCAATAGTTATGTACAACCACATATTTACATGCACGTACATATTTCAGTCTTGTTGTGTCCTGTCGTTCCAGAGGACGCACTACACTCTTACGTCCTGATGACGCGTGATGTCGATGACGTCTGTAAAACTGAAAACAACTTTATTCCAGGGCGATCAGACGATGTTGTTGTCTAATTCAAACCAGATTGTGAATGCCGATCCACAATGTCACCTTTTCTATGATTAAAGGGTAACATATGAAAGATGCCCAGAGTCCCAGGAAACCTGGAGTATGAAACACTGACCGAGGTAAGGAGAACAGCCATCAGAAACTAGATTAGCTGATTGATACTCCTGCTAGCTACACAACAGTAGGAGAACAGCCATCAGAAACTAGATAAGCTGATTGATACTCCTGCTAGCTACACAACAGTAGGAGAACAGCCATCAGAAACTAGATTAGCTGATTGATACTCCTGCTAGCTACACAACAGTAGGAGAACAGCCATCAGAAACTAGATTAGCTGATTGATACTCCTGCTAGCTACACAACAGTAGGAGAACAGCCATCAGAAACTAGATTAGCTGATTGATACTCCTGCTAGCTACACAACAGTAGGAGAACAGCCATCATAAACTAGATAAGCTGATTGATACTCCTGCTAGCTACACAACAGTAGGAGAACAGCCATCAGAAACTAGATTAGCTGATTGATACTCCTGCTAGCTACACAACAGTAGGAGAACAGCCATCAGAAACTAGATAAGCTGATTGATACTCCTGCTAGCTACACAACAGTAGGAGAACAGCCATCAGAAACTAGATTAGCTGATTGATACTCCTGCTAGCTACACAACAGTAGGAGAACAGCCATCAGAAACTAGATTAGCTGATTGATACTCCTGCTAGCTACACAACAGTAGGAGAACAGCCATCATAAACTAGATAAGCTGATTGATACTCCTGCTAGCTACACAACAGTAGGAGAACAGCCATCAGAAACTAGATTAGCTGATTGATACTCCTGCTAGCTACACAACAGTAGGAGAACAGCCATCAGAAACTAGATTAGCTGATTGATACTCCTGCTAGCTACACAACAGTAGGAGAACAGCCATCAGAAACTAGATAAGCTGATTGATACTCCTGCTAGCTACACAACAGTAGGAGAACAGCCATCAGAAACTAGATTAGCTGATTGATACTCCTGCTAGCTACACAACAGTAGGAGAACAGCCATCAGAAACTAGATTAGCTGATTGATACTCCTGCTAGCTACACAACAGTAGGAGAACAGCCATCAGAAACTAGATTAGCTGATTGATACTCCTGCTAGCTACACAACAGTAGGAGAACAGCCATCAGAAACTAGATAAGCTGATTGATACTCCTGCTAGCTACACAACAGTAGGAGAACAGCCATCAGAAACTAGATTAGACGGCTAGTTAGTTAGCTAGTTAGACAGCTCGCTAGTTAGAAGGCTAGTTGGTTAGATAGTTAGACATGTAGCTAGTTAGTTTAGTTGGACGGCTAGTTAGATAGCTAGCTAGTTAGAAGGCTAGTTGGTTAGATAGTTAGACATGTAGCTAGTTAGTTGGACGGCTAGTTAGATAGCTAGCTAGTTAGAAGGCTAGTTGGTTAGATAGTTAGACATGTAGCTAGTTAGTTGGACGGCTAGTTGGACGGCTAGTTAGATAGCTAGCTAGTTAGATAGCTAGCTAAATCCCATTGACAACACAGTTTGTCTTGCTGTCTCTGGCCACTCGCAATTTTCTCGGGCTGTGCTTTGCGTCTTCAGTGTTTGACTTCTGGTTAAAGGGTTACAACAATGTTGTTGTCACGCAAGTTGTCAAGTTGGGATCCAATAGCTAGCATCTGTTAGGTGTTTAGCTAGCATCTGTTAGGTGTTTAGCTAGCATCTGTTAGGTGTTTAGCTAGCATCTGTTAGGTGTTTAGCTAGCATCTGTTAGGTGTTTAGCTAGCATCTGTTAGGTGTTTAGCTAGCATCTGTTAGGTGTTTAGCTAGCATCTGTTAGGTGTTTAGCTAGCATCTGTTAGGTGTTTAGCTAGCATCTGTTAGGTGTTTAGCTAGCTAGTAGTACTAGTACAGAAACCTCCATAAGCTGCCATGCAAGCTCATTCTAGTAGTGGCTTAGTCTAGTGTGTCATGTAAACATATTGCCTCCTGAAAACAGGTGGACAAGAAAACATGGAACAAATCATGGTTCTATTTATCTACTATAAACAGGGAGGGACAGAACTAAATACTTTTCCTAAGTGTGTTGTTATTGACAAGACCCCCGCCCCTTCACTGTTTTTCAGTGTAAATACAGCTTCCCTAGGGATGTTGTGAGTGATATTAGGACTGCCACAGCCACGTATGGAGACCTGCGCACGTACGTGGACTTCTACTGTAAGTTTACACAGTATAGCCGGTTATGGGCCTGTATCATCACTTGTTTTGTATTTGTATTGCTTGTGATTGTCTACAATACAGTGTCATAACAATATTGATGTTTGTCTCAACCAGGTTTCCCCAACAAGGAAAGGAAAAGACTGGTTTATCTGGCTGGAACTATTCCGGTTGAATTCGACGGTAATACGATTGGCACGTGGGGTGGGGGGTAACAATGACTCGATTGTTTAGTAAACTTTTTTTGGAGAGAACGAGCTCGCCACTTCCCCTGCCCGTTATTGAAGTGACCCGATGAAACAATTTGTCGTGCGTGCAGGCAAAACATACAATATCCCAGTGTGCATCTGGCTTCACGAGACCCACCCTCGGACCCTGCCGAGATGCTACGTGTGTCCTTCAGGCTCGCTGATGATCAACCCCAGATGTCCATATGTGGACGCCACGGGGCTCGTGACCTTGGACTGCCTCGCCAAGTGGAAGAGTGTAAGCTGGCTACGTTTCTCACAAACTGCCGTGGTTTGTTTTGTATTGCGCCGTGTGTGCGTGTGTGTGTGCGCGTGTGTGTGTGGATCACAAGTGTTTTCAGGTGTCATGATGGTCACTGGTTTGTTAGAAATATTGTCGTTTGATTGGCAGGGGCTGACCAACCTGTCAGTTCTCATCACAGAAATGAAGTCCGCATTTCAAACGGAAACGCCCCTCTTCACGGCATGTCCAGCCGGAGCTCAGGAACAGCCAAGTGCACATTCCAGCATGCCCGCTGAGCCTTCAAACCCTGGCAGGTAAACTGAGCAGGACGTTCATTTCATGGCATCACAGGTTGACAGGATCCAGGAATAGGTGTTGCTGTGGTCTGGTTTGTCCTGGTCGTGTTGCCCTCTGAGAGGGAAAGAGAGTTGAGCCGTCATTCATGCTCAAACTGGGGTTTTAATCAAACGGAGGATGTGACCAACCTGTGTCTCTGACATGTATGTTATATTGTATTACTTTCGGCTGTCAGTTGGGAGGGATCATTGATGCTTTCAGGTCATTGCTTGTGAACCTCTTTAGCTGGCCTCAACTAAACACGTCTAACCTGAAAGCCAGGCGCTCCTCCATCCCCTCCACATCACTTCCTGTCGTTTCAGGTGAGCCACCTCTATTTGTGGGGCACTTTAACATGTTATTCTGTGCTGTTAGCTTGATTCTCACTGTGTGTGACTGGTTCTCCCTCTAGCTCTGGGCAATAGTTTAACGTCCAGCCAATCAGACTATTGGACTATTTTACAAGACTCTCTGCATTAAAAATTGCATTTAATTATTATTGAACTTTTAGGGTTCACCTAGCACAGCCAGAAGAGGACTGGCCACCCATCAGAGCCTGGTTCCTCTCTAGGTTTCTTTAGTAATTCAACAAATCAGGGCGTATTTCCTCGTCGCTGTGTATGAACTTTTTGATGCGCGTTCTGTCAGGGTTGGGTCTTTGTTAAAGCACTTAGTGACAACTCTCGTTGTAAAATGGGCTTCATAAAATACATTTGATTGATTGATTGATCACGGCCTCTCAAAGAATCTGGTCCTGGGGTGAGGCGGTCCTACACAGAGGAGCTGATGAGTATGGGAATCGACTTTGGAGCGCCAGCGCCGGTCCCGTCTCCCTCCTCCACCAACCCTTTCATCACCACAGCCTCAGGTAGGCCGACGCAGACCTGGGACCATACTGAATGGACAGAGATGTGTGTTTCTGCATTTCATAGAGCCATAAGAAGACGCAGTATATTATAATGTAGGAGGACACGGTATATATCAATATAGGAGGACGCGGTATATATCAATATAGGAGGACGCGGTATATATCGATATAGGAGGACGCGGTATATATCGATATAGGAGGACGCGGTATATATCGATATAGGAGGACGCGGTATATATCGATATAGGAGGACGCGGTATATATCGATATAGGAGGACGCGGTATATATCGATATAGGAGGACGCGGTATATATCGATATAGGAGGACGCGGTATATATCGATATAGGAGGACGCGGTATAGATCGATATAGGAGGACGCGGTATAGATCGATATAGGAGGACGCGGTATAGATCGATATAGGAGGACGCGGTATAGATCGATATAGTAGGTATATATTTGTGTTTGTCGTGCACTAAAACACTTATCTAGTGGTCCTTTAAAGTTTCAGGATCAGGGTTAATCATTTTTCAGCATTAAAAGTAACCATAGCAAAGCAGTACAAAGCTCCATCACCAACAGGTGTTTCTGTGCAACTAAGGCAAGCCAAAAGAGAATGCTATGTTACAAAATGAAAGGCCTTTTGAGCTCTGATATTAGTCAATCAGCACCTCATTATCTGTCGTTCCATTTTCTCATATCACAGTGCCAACTGCTGCTGAGGACTTGAACAACCTATTCAAGAGCTTGCAGCTGGAACGAGTCGTCAATATTTACCAGCTCGCTGCCAGAGAAACAGGTGAGTGGAAACTGAATCTAACAAGTGTGCAACAAATGAGTACTGTATAATGAGTACTGTATAATGAGTACTGTATAATGAGTACTGTATAATGGGTACTGTATAATGGGTACTGTATAATGGGTACTGTATAATGAGTACTGTATAATGAGTACTGTAAGCCATGTCTGAATCGGCTCCTTAACAGAGAGAGAAAAGAGTGTTTTGGCCCTTCAGGATTGGTTGAAACGCCCTGCTGTGAGGCCTATTGAATTAGCATTTATATGTAAACAAGCAGCATACTGTGTTTAGAAGTGTTTATTATGGAAAAGTTTATCTACAATCAATTACCTATTCAGATCTGCCCTGCCCACACTACGCCCCGCCCATACTACGCCCCGCCCATACTACGCCCCGATCTGCCCCACCCATGGGTGTAGCATGCTATCCATGCTACACCCCGCTCACGCTATCCATGCTACACCCCGCTCACGCTATCCATGCTACACCCCGCTCATGCTATCCATGCTACACCCCGCTCACGCTATCCATGCTACACCCCGCCCATGCTATCCGTGCTACACCCCGCCCATGCTATCCGTGCTTCACCCCGCCCATGCTATCCGTGCTACACCCCGCCCATGCTATCCGTGCTACACCCCGCCCATGCTATCCGTGCTACACCCCGCCCATGCTATCCGTGCTACACCCCGCCCATGCTATCCATGCTACACCCCGCTCATGCTATCCATGCTACACCCCGCTCATGCTATCCATGCTACACCCCACCGATGCTACCCGTGCTACACCCCGCTCATGCTATCCATGCTACACCCCACCGATGCTACCCGTGCTACACCCCGCTCATGCTATCCATGCTACACCCCGCTCATGCTATCCATGCTACACCCCGATCATGCTACCCGTGCTACACCCCGATCATGCTACCCGTGCTACACCCCGCTCACGCTATCCATGCTACACCCCGCTCACGCTATCCATGCTACACCCCGCTCACGCTATCCATGCTACACCCCGCTCACGCTATCCATGCTACACCCCGCTCACGCTATCCGTGCTACACCCCGCTCACGCTATCCGTGCTACACCCCGCTCACGCTATCCGTGCTACACCCCGCTCACGCTATCCGTGCTACACCCCGCTCATGCTATACGTGCTACAACATGAATGTGAGGGAGATTGAGAAGCAGAAACGCTTGAACAAACCGAACGGCGTGGTGCCAAGTGTTTCCTAATTAACTGTGACTTCATGGCCTCACTTCGTACCACCCAGGACAGCCGCAGGGAGGCTGGGGAGATGGGGACCTGGCTGATGCCCCCGTGGTCACGGGCCTGGTGGACGACCGGCACCGGATCCTTGTTAGCCGGCTCCCCCGGGGTCAGTCCCCCAGCCGCGTCAGGAACAAGCTCACCCTGTACTTCCAGCGCAGGAGCAACGGTGGAGGAGAGGTGCTGGATGTGACATACCCATACCCTCCTAGCCGGACCGATCAGGCCTTGGTCACCTTTCGCAGTGTCAGGGGTGAGCAAAGAACGTGTGGGTCAAAAGGGATGACAGCATCTAGATGTGGATGGTTAAAGGGGATGACAGCATCTAGATGTGGATGGTTAAAGGGGATGACAGCATCTAGATGTGGATGGTCAAAGGGGATGACAGCATCTAGATGTGGATGGTCAAAGGGGATGACAGCATCTAGATGTGGATGGTTAAAGGGGATGACAGCATCTAGATGTGGATGGTTAAAGGGGATGACAGCATCTAGATGTGGATGGTTAAAGGGGATGACAGCATCTAGATGTGGATGGTTAAAGGGGATGACAGCATCTAGATGTGGATGGTTAAAGGGGATGACAGCATCTAGATGTGGATGGTCAAAGGGGATGACAGCATCTAGATGTGGATGGTTAAAGGGGATGACAGCATCTAGATGTGGATGGTTAAAGGGGATGACAGCATCTAGATGTGGATGGTTAAAGGGGATGACAGCATCTAGATGTGGATGGTCAAAGGGGATGACAGCATCTAGATGTGGATGGTTAAAGGGGATGACAGCATCTAGATGTGGATGGTTAAAGGGGATGACAGCATGTGGATGGTTAAAGGGGATGACAGCATCTAGATGTGGATGGTTAAAGGGGATGACAGCATCTAGATGTGGATGGTTAAAGGGGATGACAGCATCTAGATGTGGATGGTTAAAGGGGATGACAGCATCTAGATGTGGATGGTTAAAGGGGATGACAGCATCTAGATGTGGATGGTTAAAGGGGATGACAGCATCTTATACATGCAAAGGGTTAAACAGGAGGACAGCACAGATGAGGACTACAATATAACTATAATTCTGTACACACGATTTCACCTCCGCGTGTTGTCAGTTTCTGGGTAACAGTTTTGAAGTCTAGATAGACGAGAGTACACGGCAATTATTCCAGCTTAATTACACTAAAGCGGCGAGCCGGAGACCACCTGGATGATGTGTTTTTGTTTTGTTCTTTTGGATCGGCTTTCAGATGCAGAACAGGCGCTCCTAAAGGCCGACCGGATCGTAACTGTGAATACTCAGCCATTTCCTGTACAGCTGAAGAGGGTTGACAGAGCACAGGTAGGAGAGTGGGCTTATCTCCCAGTATTGTGTGTGTGTGTGTGTGTGTGTGTGTGTGTGTGTGTGTGTGTGTGTGTGTGTGTGTGTGTGTGTGTGTGTGTGTGTGTGTGTGTGTGTGTGTGTGTGTGTGTGTGTGTGTGTGTGTGTGTGTGTGTGTGTGTGTGTGTGTGTGTGTGTTCCAGGCTGAGAATCTGTTTGTCCCAACTATAATTTAAGTGAAAACGACCATCGTCCTTTCAGAAGACTAGACACCAAGTACTCTTCTCTAATTTATTTCGCTTGTCTTTTTGAGGTCCCACCCAGCATCCCCGGAGACAAGGCGTACATTTTCCAGAGCTTGCTCTCTCTAGAGGGGCGGAGCTTCAACCCATCTGACGTCGAGGAGGCGGTGAATTCTTGCAGGGATTTCCCCTCTGCCCTCAAGTACCTCTCTCACGAATGCCCCATCTGTCGTGAACAGGTGTCCTTCAGCAAGGTGAGTGTGAGGTCGGGATGAGGTCAATGTAAGTGTGAGGTCAAGGTGAGTGTGAGGTCGGGATGAGGTCAATGTGAGTGTGAGGTCGGGATGAGGTCAATGTGAGTGTGAGGACGGGATGAGGTCAAGGTAAGTGTGAGGTTGGGATGAGGTCACGGTGAGTGTGAGGTCAGGATGAGGTCAATGTGAGTGTGAGGTCGGGATGAGGTCAATGTGAGTGTGAGGACGGGATGAGGTCAAGGTGAGTGTGAGGTTAAGGTGAGTGTGAGGTCAGGATGAGGTCAATGTGAGTGTGAGGTCGGGATGAGGTCAATGTGAGTGTGAGGACGGGATGAGGTCAAGGTGAGTGTGAGGTTAAGGTGAGTGTGAGGTCGGGATGAGGTCGAAGTGAGTGTGAGGTCGGGATGAGGTCAAGGTGAGTGTGAGGTCGGGATGAGGTCAAGGTGAGTGTGAGGTCAGGATGAGGTCAATGTGAGTGTGAGGTCGGGATGAGGTCAATGTGAGTGTGAGGACGGGATGAGGTCAAGGTGAGTGTGAGGTTAAGGTGAGTGTGGGGTCGGGATGAGGTCAATGTGAGTGTAAGGACGGGATGAGGTCAAGGTAAGTGTGATGTTGGGATGAGGTCACGGTGAGTGTGAGGTCGGGATGAGGTCGAAGTGAGTGTGAGGTCGGGATGAGGTCAAGGTGAGTGTGAGGTCGGGATGAGGTCAATGTGAGTGTGAGGTCGGGATGAGGTCAATGTGAGTGTGAGGTCGGGATGAGGTCAATGTGAGTGTGAGGACGGGATGAGGTCAAGGTAAGTGTGAGGTTGGGATGAGGTCACGGTGAGTGTGAGGTCGGGATGAGGTCAATGTGAGTGTGAGGACGGGATGAGGTCAAGGTAAGTGTGAGGTCGGGATGAGGTCAATGTGAGTGTGAGGTCGGGATGAGGTCAATGTGAGTGTGAGGTCGGGATGAGGTCAATGTGAGTGTGAGGTCGGGATGAGGTCAATGTGAGTGTGAGGTCGGGATGAGGTCAATGTGAGTGTGAGGTCGGGATGAGGTCAAGGTGAGTGTGAGGTCGGGATGAGGTCAATGTGAGTGTGAGGTCGGGATGAGGTCAATGTGAGTGTGAGGTCGGGATGAGGTCAATGTGAGTGTGAGGTCGGGATGAGGTCAATGTGAGTGTGAGGTCGGGGTGAGGTCAATGTGAGTGTGAGGTCGGGATGAGGTCAATGTGAGTGTGAGGTCGGGATGAGGTCAATGTGAGTGTGAGGTCGGGATGAGGTCAATGTGAGTGTGAGGTCGGGATGAGGTCAATGTGAGTGTGAGGTCGGGGTGAGGTCACACTTCTCTCCTCCTCTTCCTGCCCCCAGGTCATCACCATGACCCATTGCCCTTGTGCCTTCTGTGAGAGCTGCTTCCAGATCTACTACACCCAGGTGATCAAGGAGAAGAGCATCGTCCATGTGGTTTGTCCCATGTGTGGCCAGCCGGATCTGGGTCAGGACCAGACAGGTGTTGGCGAGGCAATGGACTACTTTAGCTTGTTGGACACCCAGGTTAGTTGTATGTCCTGGACCTGTTGTGTGTGTAGAAAAGGTACATGTTTATTTATTTAGGCTAAATTATTAGGCTTATTAAGAAATAATACATCTCAGCCCGAGAGAAGCATGCTTGATAATTTAGACCTTTTTACAAATACATTGGATGTCTGTTTTCAGTATCAGTAGTTGTTTAGTAAGTCTGGCTTACTGTGTATATGTAGTTCAACTTTATACGTGATGTTGTAGCTTTCCTTCCAGTTGAATCGAACATTCAATGTTGGGCACCATAATGGCCATTTAAACGGAGGCAAATGACAAAGCAACATGGTTTATTGGTTTATTTATTTGTTGTTAATTTCTCAGTCCGGTGGAACCGGGGAATGAATAAAAGTGCTTCTCTCAAAATCGAATAAATGCAAAATGAAAGACACTGGCTGGGTAATATGATTGCCAGTAGTACTGGTTAATGGGTAAACTATTTTGACAATATCTTTCTCGTTGTTTTCCTCGCTCAGATCAAACACTACCTAGGTCCTCAAGTTCACGAGTTGTTCCAGAGGAAGCTCAGAGACAGAGCCCTCCAGGAGATGCCCAACTTCTGTTGGTGTGCCCACGTAAGAAGCCGATATTCTAGTGGAAATAACCAGGTCCTGGATTTGACCCGGACCTGGATTTGACCCGGACCTGGATTTGACCCGGACCTGGATTTGACCCGGACCTGGATTTGACCCGGACCTGGATTTGACCCTGTGCTCTTGTTTGGTGTCCTAGTGCTCCTTTGGTCTTCTGCACGAGGCCAATCAGCTCAGGATGGACTGCCCGAGTTGTAAGAAGAGCACCTGCTCCCAGTGCAAGACTGCAGTAAGTACTGTGTATACACACACACACACACACACATGGAATTCATTCAGATCTAGTGATTTACTTGCACACTATGTAAAATGTTGGTTTAAAGCTGTGTAATTGGACAAAGCTAAGTGTACGTTTGTGTGTGTGTGCGTGTGTGTGTGCACGTGCGCGTGTGTGTGTGTGTGTGCACCCTAGTGGGCTCCACAACATGAAGGTCTTCCCTGTGAGAAGTTCAGAGAGTGGCAACTCCACAACAACCCCGACTACCAGAAAGCAAGACTGGAGAGTTTACTCAGCAGAAATAAAATAGGTACCAGATAACACACACGTGGTTTATTTAACCCCTCCAGGATCTGATGCTAAGATGTTCTTAAATCTACTCACATTCATGACATAAACTGTTTATTTAACTCCTCAGTATCTGATGCTAGCAGATGTGTAGGTCTGCTATCTGTTCATTAATCTCTTCACATTCATGACATAAACTGTACCCCCAGAAGAACAGCTGATTCACCAGGTTGTAAGTACTTGACCACATTTATTTGTCTCATTTCAGAGTGTCCCAAATGCAGGTTTGTGTTCTACCTCACCAAGGGAGGCTGCCTGCATTTCAAATGCAGCCAGTGTGAGCACGACTTCTGCGGGGGGTGTGGACGGCCCTTCAAACCAGGCCCGGTACGTTTCCCGATCAAATCTGAGCTGGAGGATTACAATTAATTTACATGAAGGGGAAGTCCCGGCAAACGTTATAATGTGAAGTCAGTATAATATGATCTGCTCACCATTTGTCTACAGCCAGATTTTAGTATGCACACCACTAGCAACTCTAATCTAACAATTTGCCCGAAGCAGTGAAATACGAAATGGTTCTGAGGGAACGATCTGGGTGGAATAATAAACTGTCCCTTTAATGAACCACATCTTTAGGAGTGTGACTTTTCTTCTGAGTGTGGGTCCAAGGGGTTCCACGCCCACCATCCCAGAGACTGCTTGTACCACCTGAGGGACTGGAGCGTGGCCAGACTACACAAACTGCTGCAGGTAACGCAGCTGCTCCACACTACACGGCTTGACCCTGACCTTTCTCTTCTGACCTGGGGTCGCTCCCCTGACCTGGGGTCGCTCCCCTGACCTGGGGTCGCTCCCCTGACCTGGGGTCGCTCCCCTGACCTGGGGTCGCTCCCCTGACCTGGGGTCGCTCCCCTGGCCTGGGGTCGCTCCCCTTGCCTGGGGTCGCTCCTCTGATCTAACATTATGACCTGTTTACAAGTTAAAGTTAAAGTAGGAATCTGATTGTGAGGAGAATTAATGCATTTTGTAACTAATCGGTCAATATGCCTTCTAGCTTTACAGAGTGCCACCAACAGACCTGGTGAGATCCAAAGACGAGACGGAAAGGTCCAGCTCACAAGGTACAATAAGCCAACTGGTAGAAGGCGGCTGGTAGAAGGCGGCTGGTAGAAGGCGATTGCACATGTCAATGGAATGTAAAAGTTAAACGCTTCAATCTGTTTTCTGATAAAAAGCAGAAGTCAAGAAGTTTATTTCCTCTTCAGACATGGTGACATTATTTTGTTTAGTTATGTGGTTGCTGGTGTTGACACACACACACACATACTGTCACACATACTGTCACAATCTACATTGTTTCTCTGCTGTTACCATGTGTCAGGTGTTTGTGTTGTCCTGGAACACAAAGAGTCTGGCAAAGAGGGTTCCTGTGGACGACACCCAATACCTGAATACTTTGGCTACTGCTGGTAGGACACCCCCCTATTACCTGAATACTTTGGCTACTGCTGGTAGGACACACCCCTATTACCTGAATACATCAGATACTGCTGGTAGGACACACCCCTATTACCTGAGTACATCAGATACTGCTGGTAGGACACACCCCTATTACCTGAGTACATCAGACACTGCTGTTAGGACACACCCCTATTACCTGAATACAACAGCTATTGCTGGTAGGACACACCCCTATTACCTGAATACAACAGCTATTGCTGGTAGGACACACCCCTATTACCTGAATACAACAGCTATTGCTGGTAGGACACACCCCTATTACCTGAATACAACAGCTATTGCTGGTAGGACACACCCCTATTACCTGAATACAACAGCTATTGCTGGTAGGACACACCCCTATTACCTGAATACAACAGCTATTGCTGGTAGGACACACCCCTATTACCTGAATACAACAGCTATTGCTGGTAGGACACACCCCATTACCTGAATACAACAGCTATTGCTGGTAGGACACTCCCCATTACCTGAATACTTTGGCTACTGCTGGTAGGACACACCCCCATTACCTGGATACTTTGGCTACTGCTGGTAGGACACACCCCTATTACCTGAATACTTTGGCTACTGCTGGTAGGACACACCCCTATTACCTGAATACTTTGGCTACTGCTGGTAGGACACACCCCTATTACCTGAATACACCAGCTACTGGTGCTAGGACATCATCTTCCTCATAGTGAGAGGAAGGGCAATTATTTCCCCTTAAAGGAATGTGATGTGTTTTATAGTGATTGTTCTGACGAGTGGTCTGGTTGAAAGATGTGTTTGGGTTCTGCAGTTTGCACTATAAAGAACGTCTGG
Source organism: Dallia pectoralis (assembly GCA_029465975.1). Lineage (NCBI taxonomy): Eukaryota > Metazoa > Chordata > Actinopteri > Esociformes > Umbridae > Dallia > Dallia pectoralis. Next base: position 2,717,465 of record CM055732.1, on the reverse strand, counting down.
TGGAGCTGATCAACGTGAGGCACGCGGACCCAGCTGTTCTGTACGACATGGCAGAGATGCTGGCCGAGCTACAGAGGTGGCACATTCCTGTTCCACCGAAGAACCCTAAGGAACCTGAAGAACTCCATATCCAGCGCCTTAGACAGGTGAGCTTAGGGAGAGAACCACACCGGCCGCCCCAAGAGGCTTTTTAACCAGGCTCACGTTCTTCTTGGTTCCAGGCAGAACCATTTTGGATCGATTCCCAGTTTAGTTCTAGTCGAGTTAGAAAATAAATACAATGTTCCTCATTGGACAACATGTTAGAAGATGGATGGTGGAGTGGTGTAGCCTACTGCAGTCTGGGTAAAGGTTTGAATAAACCCCGCCCCTCTTCCTCACCAGATCCTGACCCAGAAGATCGGTCTGAAGGACAACCAGCTGCCCCCTGTGAGGGGGAGGGATGACCTTTGTCCTCTGGGGTCACCCTGCACATCTGCTCAGAGCAGCAATCCGAAGCACATCCCTGACAACTCCCAGATGCTGTTCTCTCTCAACGACTGAGGTGCCGGGAAAGCCTAGATACATTAGGCTGGGAATGAGCCTGACACGTTGAGACACGCGATGGAAAATGCATTGGAAAAACGAGCAGTTCTTATTGGACAGGCCGGGTTGTGCCTTATTGTGTTCTTCAGTCTGGCCCTGGGTGAATACTACGTTTTGATTGGTTGCTGGTCGGTGAATTAGAATAACCACATTAGGATATTTTTACACTGTCCTTGACCATGAAACACATTTAAGTTAACACGTTGTCCCCATAATATACAGTATGGCGACAGTAGACATTACACTTTAATTGATCGCTATGAGTGATTGTTTTACATAATGTATTCCGCCACATAATGTGAAATGTGAACACAGGATGGAGCGATTCTCCAGCCACCGTTGCAGTGATATTTTCTCAGGATCCCAGAAACTAACAAAATTCATGTGCCCTTTACCTGCACAAATTTACAGTTGGATCTGGTTAATCTGAAAGCAGTCAGGTGTAATGCATTATAATGTGGTTATAAAGCTTTGTACACTACCACAAGAATCCAAGTTGACTGACTCCCAGAACTGGTGATATATATCAATGAATAATCAACCACATAATAATGATATTTTCTTTGCAAAATAGGCTTTTTTGCAGTGAATTGAAATTATACATAATAAAAGCCTTGCGATAATACATGATAAAAGCACATAACAAGTTATAACAAGTAATAATCGTACCTGTTATCTGTCGTTTACTCACTGCTTTTATTTATCGTGTTATTTCTGAGCACACTGTTATTCTTGTTAACCACCTCAATATAAATGATTAACTCCAACACAGAACTCAATTTGGATTGGATTTTTAATGCAGCTTGTGCAGGAGGAGGTGGTAAGAAGTGCTTTCCTACCCACAATGCCATTTAAGGCACTTTAAAACAAAGGTGATAAGGACAGCTTGATGTTTGAGCACTTTATAGCGTTGTCTGTGGTTGGTGCCTAGATCCATTTTAACTGACACACTACAGAAAAGCTAACAACACTGGAACAGACACCTGGAATACAACAGTCCCTGTTTGCAGAATATGGAAATGGAAGCATTTTGATAAATTGTGCTCTTGATTTTACTAATTTTTATTTTCAGCTCTGAGAGTCTTCATAAAACAAGTTGTATTGTTCAAACACCCAGGAGACATCACCCAAGTTACATTTAGAAATAATTGGTTACATATAGCGCTAGTCTCTAATGACTTTGGTGCGGAGTACATGTACAGATCTCCAGGATTATTCCGGATTTAACGATTTTCCCTGGTCAATAATATTTACATTCACAAATAAAATCAAAGTATCAAGGACAAAACTCTTTAAGTCAAGCGTTTGGCTTTAACTTAACACATGTTTAAAAGCACTGGTATCTTAAGAAAAACCGACCATACGAAAACAGAGACATTTCTAAGAATATAGCATTTCTTTTTTTACACTGGCTCTATGTGGAGGGGATGTCATCTCGAGGAAGTGTGAGGACATCAATCTGTTCAGAAATCCTTTCAGCAATCGTCTGGTTATTGGCAGCAATCACCCTCCTGGACATGAGATCCAATGGTCCACCTAGAACATGAACCACGATTCACTTTTTAATGAAGAGCTGGAAGTAAATGTGTACACACACACACACACACCAGAATGGGGATTTAAGTGATTATGAAACCAGTTGTTGTTGGAACCAGACGGGCTGGTTTGAGTATTTCTGAGAGCGCTGATGTACTGGGATTTCCTGCACAAACATCTCTAGGGTTTAGAGAGAATAGTGAGAGAAAATAACCAGAGAGGTGACAGAAGGGGAGTTTAACACGGTACTAGCAAGGTGTACCTAATAAAGTGGTCAGTAAGTGTGTGTCATATCTTATCAACTACTGTGGTGAAATTACAACTACTGAGAAGAAATGCAACTGCTGAAATGCAACTGCTGAAATTCCAACTACTGAGGTGAAAGTACAAGCCATTTCCATCCAATACGATGCCATACCATCCACATCCATCAGGACGCCGCCTGCCTCCTGGACGATCACAACCCCAGCAGCGATGTCCCAGCAGTGGATTCCCATCTCGTAATAAGCCTCCACACAGCCAGACGCCACCAGGCACATGTTTATGGCCGCACTGCCAACGCCCCGAATCCTAAAACCACAGAGGGGGACGGTCACTGGATGGTTGTTAACGAGATAAACCCGCCTCTTATTGGTCATATTTTCCGCCTTCTGTTGTCCTAGTGAATGCAACCGGGGAGAAAGGAACAGAAGAAGACCACTGCTATTGGACGGCACATGGCCTCGCCAGCATCAGTTTTGTATTTGCCAATTAAGCCACAGTGACAACTCTTTGGTGAAGCCAATCACCTGCTGGAAACAGGCTGCATTCTGGGATGTGGAAAACACTCTGTGATGACATGTCGGAAAAAGTAGGAAACGTGTTTTTTAAAGCAAGCTACCAGCTGCATGTTTCAGACACATGTCCAGTTCCTTCCCAGTGGCATGCGTGGTGGCATATGTGGTGGTCATGCCATCCAGAAAGGTGCCAAAGCATTCTTACCCATGGACGGGTAGACACAGGATGTTCCTCATGCTGGAGAAAATGTTGTCAACGACGTCTGCGTTTCTGTTGGAACCAAACTCTGTTGCAATGATGGACTGGTTGATTTCTGAAATGAGATTGGTCAGATCAGCGACAGCAGTTTCAGGTGTGTTTGACAGAATGGGATTCAGCGACGTCTGCTTGGGAGTTAGAACAGGAGGTCGGAAGTGAATGTTTGTAAATGCCTGTGAGGGTTACTGAAGACTGACTCAAGCCAGGTACAATACGGCACACAGTACTGGAGAACGGACCGGAATATGTCACAACTACCTGTCTGATTGGACACCTGAAGGGGCTGGACTTGGTACCGTACCTCTCTGATTGGACACCTGAAGGAGCTGGACTATTCATATCGTTGTTGTCTTTTTTGTGTATAATGCGCTGCTCTCAGGGCAGGAGTACTCCATATTCATATCGCTGTCTTATTTTTAGTGTATAATGCGCTGCTCTCAGGGCAGGAGTACTCCATATTCATACTGCTGTCTTATTTTTTGTGTATAATGCGCTGTTCTCAGGGCAGGAGTAACGTTACTCCATATTCATATTGCTGTCGTATTATTAGTGTATAATGCGCTGCTCTCAGGGCAGGAGTAACGTTACTCCATATTCATATTGCTGTCTTATTTTTTGTGTATAATGTGCTGCTCTCAGGGCAGGAGTACTCCATATTCATATTGCTGTCTTATTTTTTGTGTATAATGCCCTGCTCTCAGGGCAGGAGTACTCCATAGTTGGTACCATACCTGTCCGATTGGACGACTGAAGGGGCTGGACTTGGTACCGTACCTCTCTGATTGGACACCTGAAGGGGCTGGACTTGGTACCGTACCTCTCTGATTGGACACCTGAAGGGGCTGGACTTGGTACCGTACCTCTCTGATTGGACACCTGAAGGGGCTGGGCTGGACTTGGTACCGTACCTCTCTGATTGGACACCTGAAGGGGTTGGACTTCTTACCGTACCTGTCTGATCGGACACCTGAAGGGGCTGGACTTGGTACCGTACCTCTCTGATTGGACACCTGAAAGGGCTGGACTTGGTACCGTACATCTCTGATTGGACACCTGAAGGGGTTGGACTTGGTACCGTACCTGTCTGATCGGACACCTGAAGGGGCTGGCCATTGCAGAAGGCTCCCTTTCCTCTTCTGGCTGTATACAACTTGTCTTCTATGCAGCTGTACACCACCCCGAACTCCAGCTGAGGACAAAGAGGGTTTTATGGTCCCTTACATGATGTATGTATGTATGTAGTTATGTATGTATGCAAAAACATCCGAACGAATAAAAGGCACATCTAACCTTTTTGTTGACTGCAAAACCAATGGACACAGCAACAAAAGGATACCTGTGAGTGGCGGGAATATTAGAACCACCGTTATATGGGGTAACCTGTGCTACTAAACACAGTTAAATAAAAACCTGGATCTGTGTGACAGAACACAGTCAGAACCACATTTGAATAGTAATGCATTACCCGTGGACAAAGTTAGTGGTCCCATCAACCGGGTCCACGATCCAAGTGGGACTGTCAGACAGCTCACAGGGTTCCCCGGCGGCCACAGACTCCTCTCCGATGAAGCTGCGAAACAAAGAAAACGGAATCGATGTTCACATGACAAACGCGAACACACAGGAAGTGACGTCCTGCCACCGCTATTGGCTGTTACTGGAGGCCCTTTAAAACAGTGCTTCTGTTTCCTGTACTGTACCACCAACAGAATTCTGCTCTGGTTGGAGAACCGCTGATGCTCCCCTTCATGTTAACTTCACTAGTAGGCCTATAGTGTTTACAGTAAGCCCCCCCCCAGGGGTCCTCGTACCCACGGTGGGGAACCCAAAAAACACTTGTCTCAGAGCATTACATTGGGCCTTGTGACACCCCAAGGCACTGCTGAGGTCTAGTTCATGCTTAAAAGACGATGATATGTTACTGTGCTAATTAGAGGATATAGTCAAATTATTTTTCCAACAAAGTTGTCACAAAGTGCTTTTACAATCACCCAGTCTGAATCCGACAGAGCACACATCGACAAGTTGAACAAGTAGAACAAGTTAAACAAGTTGATACACGGCGGCTAGGAAAAACTCCCTGAAGGTCAAATATAGGAAGAAACCTAGAGAGGAACCAGGCTCTGATGGGTGACCAGCCCTCTTCTGGCTGTGCTGGGTGAACTTATGACAGTTAATATAATACAGTGCAAGCAAGCAATGTGCGAGTATGTTAAAAATAATCAAATAGTCCAGTACGACCGGGAGGGTTGATGGGTATAGTGGGGCTAATTGAGTTGATGTACCTGTGTGTGGGGAATTTCTCCTTTACAGACTCAATGATGAGTTTCTCCACCTTCTGGTCGGTCTTGGTTACCAGATCCACAGAGGAGCTCTTCAGTGTCACCTTCATGTCGTTCTGTACAGCGTCTCTTACATGCTGAGGAAAACAAACACACCGGGTAGAAAGCTCAACCACGGCAACAACAACAAAATAAAAACACTCACGACTCTCCCACTGCCATACAGAATGACAGCCACTCACCGATCCGGCTGTCCTGGCCAGAGACACAGCGTGGTCCATGGCATCCTGCCAGAGATCCGGCATGGTGATTTGATCCTGGGATTATCCACGGAATATGCCCTTAGAAGGATGCATTAATTACAATCGTTTTGGGGAAAACAGTAACACATTACAACAACAAGTGTGTAACTTTAACTGATAATATGCAAATGAATAAACTCCTCCAGAGTTGGGTCAGAGCTGTTCAGAAAGTATGTGGAACACACAGTGGATTTCATCTGAATAAGGGCAAACTCAAGCAATTAAAAAAAATTGACACCCTAAAAATAGCTTACCGCTACAGCAGTGGTTCCCAACCATGGGTACTAGGACTTCTAAGGGTACAAGGTCTCTCTAGGGGGTATTTGAAAACACTCATGACACCATAAGTGAAATTAACATGAGGGGAACTTCAGAGGTACTACTCGTTGGTACAGTAACTAATAAAACAGATTGGGAACCACAGCCTATCCAAACCAATAGGACTACATGTGGAAGGACAGACTACACAAAATACGAGGTAACTTCAACTCTTACAATGAAATATTGTGCGTAGCTAAACATTTCCGAAAACCAGTAATACATATAAAATCTATGTACAGTTGCTACTCATCCGATATAAAATAAATGGTTGTGCTACCATTAAACATGTTCAGTACATCTGCGATTGGACTCACTGAGCTCAGATGGTGTGAGTAAATAATATTATTATTAACGAAAACAAGAAAGAAAATAACAGGAAATAATTCAGATTCTGTAACTGACACACAAATCTTACCGATAGTAGATTGAGCCTGATCTTGGGTCAGTTTCTCTCTACATCCGCATTGAATTCTTCTTCTGGTGATTGTTAAGATTTCCAATGACTAACCACGGGTGTGTACTGCCGCCCAGTGGCCAATTGGGCGCCACTACACCATTTAGGGTGGGGGAATTACAGTAATCTGATCACTATTACATTGAAACATGAAGTGTAGAAACTTGCTGAAGGTCTGACACAGCTCGTAAGGTTACTGGTCCGGTTTTCAGGAATTCCCCACAGGCAGAGGTAAACAGGGAAGTGAACTGAAGTCTCTGACATATGTAATGATTTCAGTATGCGATAACAGCCACTAGGGGGCAGGACTTTATAGGGTTAGGAACTACATTATGGACATCCGGGAATATATTCAGTTCCGAAAAAGTATTTGCCCTTGGATAAGGAATAATAATATATACATATGTATATGTTATTGGTGTTGATGCTGCATTTACATTTTTTCAATCCGTTTAAAAATAAATCATGTGATTTTCTGATAATTGGTCATGTCTGAGTTTTCTAGTTTAGTTCTGCCTGTGCGGACACTCCTCAACAATGCAGCTTTTCCTTGTGAGGTTCACTTCAACCTTGTCCACCACTTATAGAAACCCCATCTAGAACATAACATAATGTCCCGCTCCTTTGCACAATAAGAGACTTGAATTTGTTCTCTTTACTTTCTCAATGCTCTACTGGGTCTACAATAACCTGGAAGATATGTGGAATTGCAGGGTGGGGAGACAGTCTACGATCCTCATCTACACAACTATATGTCATGGTTGGGTCTCAAGCCAACCCTGGTCTTTAGGAGTGGTCCTGCTAGCAGTTTATAATCTGGTCATTAGGCGTGGTTCTGCTAGCTAACTGTGATCTGGTCATTTATGCGTAGACATGTTCTATGATATGAACATCAGGAGATAAAAGACTCTAGGCAATCCTCTATTAGAACATTTGTTATTTTATTCCGTATGTGTCTTTAAACCAAACCAATACAAAGAGGCTGGTGATCGTACTTGATCTAGTGATTGTCTGAGCAAAGTAGGAACGTGGTACAAAAAAACACTTTACAAAATGGCACAGGGCATTAAATTCCCAATAACAAACCCTCACAATAAATGCACAATGGCAGGATTGTAAAGCATTTAAAACGAATAGAATGGTGTGTAAACATTGAAAAAATACAAAACATATTCCATTTTCAATAATTTCAAAAGGGGGGGGGGAACCCCTTAAGGATTTAGGTTCTCATTAGCCAAATGTGGTTCTTTAAGTGGACAGAAATATTAGCTTGTATCAGTTAACTCATTGGCCAGGAATGTTCACTCCTCTACACATCCAAGAGTAAAACCATACAGTTAGTTTAAACAAGGCTTGTTTTGTTGTCATTAGTAAAGGAATGGGTTAATGTTGTACTAAATGTGCATATGAACCTTACAAGCAAATACTTCATTAAAACATTGGATGTAAACAATTTGCTACTCAACTCAACTGTACAGCCTCTAAGCAAAGTTGAATGACTGTCAAACACCAACCTGACACAAATAAGATAAGCGTTACTCGTAATTAAACTTCCATTTTAACTTCCTACCCGACAGAACACTGCTGAGAAACTGCAAAAAACCCTTAGAAGCGGGTTTAGATTTCATTTAAATGAAAGTATAACTGTTTCTTTCTATGTAATTAAAGCGGCCGTGCTTAAATCGCATCCCTTTAGGCTTGTGACATGTGCTTAAAACTAAAGGAACAGGGAGAAAAAAATAACTTAGAAGTTATGAGTTCTGTTCAGTCGACCAGGGTTCATTGTCACGTGCGTATTTCAGGGGGTGGGGCGATCGCCCCCTCAGAAGAAGGCGGGGTTCGTGTGCTCGATGACACACCGCTTGCAGTGCCGCTTTACGAAGCGCAGCGCCTCTAGTGGCGCGTCGCAGTCCTGCACGTTGAGGAGCTGCAGGTCGTAGCAGTTGGCCGCCACCACTTGTAGCCCGCGTCCCGTGATGCTCTCGCAGGACTTCAGACTCAGACGCTTCAGGTTGAAGCAGTTGAGCGCCAGAAGTTCCAGCCCGGCGTCCGACACCAGGGGGCACTTCCCGATGTCCAGCGACTTCAGCTTGGGGCAACACTTGGCCAGGTACTCCAGGCCGTGGTCCGTGAGGCCCTCGCAGCCACGGGCGTTCAGGTAGCGCAGCCGCGAGCAGTACTTGGCGACGTAGCGCACGCCGACGTCCGTGATCCGACCGCAGTGGGCCACGCTCAGGTAGCGCAGGCGGCCCTCTAGTTTGGCGATCTCGCGGAGGCCGAAGTCGCTGACGTAGCGGCAGTCGCTGAGGCTGAGCTCGCGCACGCCGGGGCAGTAGATGACCAGGTAGCGGAGGCCCTCGTCAGTGAGCCGGGCACAGCGGCGCAGGTAGAGGTGGGTCAGCTGGGTGCAGTGGGCTGCGATGGTGTGCAGGCCCTCGTCCTCCAGGGCGAAGCAGTCCGTCATGTCCAGGTAGCGGATGGAGATCTGCTGGCCGTGCATCGGGGACAGTTTGAGGGAAACCTCCCGTGTCAGACTGATACAGGTCACCTTGGAGCACCCTAACCAAGACGGAGAGAGAGAGAGAGAGAGAGAGAGAGAGAGAATATTTAATGCTATTTAGAGAGGGCATCCAAACAAAAACACCACAGACCACAAAATCGAATTCCTTAAAGAACAGTCAGAACCCTCAGAGTATCCTTTTGCTTAGGCCCACTAATTACATTTTATAGAATGCATGTTAGGTATTTTGCATCCTGTCCAAGGTCCGTCAGGAGAACCGGAGATTTTTCTAACATTTGTTTACATTTTTTGGATCAATACTAAAACCGCACGTCTTGTGCATGAGGCTCTGCAACGGATCTGCTTTGCAAATCGAAAGCAGCGCGGCACTCAATCCTGGAGAGATCAGAACATAATGACCAATCGGGCACTCGCCCAGGTTTTCTGGTTTCCCCATTTTTGTTTGCCTTTTTCTCGAGAACATGGATGTTTTTAATAGTCACTTACCACGTTCCTCCAGGCTCTGCCTTTTCTGAAAACATTATGCTAAGGAACGTTCTAAAGGATCTCTTCCCTTCCTTTTATAACCGCGTTGAAAGAGGAGGAAGTGTGGTAAAACGAACACACATAGATTACAAGAAGAAAGATGAAGAATTAAAAGTGAAAAAAGTGAATTTATGATGATAGAACGTAGCAGGGTTGTGTTTAGGATGGCACATTGCAAAAATGGATGAGACACTGAAACCCAAGACTAAGCATTGAGCTAGCCCCTGTACTCAGTGACTTAGCTGCTGTTCAGTTGAGTAATGAACACAGCGCACATTTCTTCAACAGAGGGTACAATCACTGACCTACGACCTGCCTACAACTCACACCGGGATGGCAACTGTGTGCTCAGACAGGAAGTGGGGCACAGGAAGTGGGGCACAGGAAGTGGGACATAAAACACCAGGAAAGAGACTGATAAATCGGAGTATTTTCTTACATCACATTACATCTGAAAAAAACTGTTCTGGAGACAGTAGAGAGAAAGAGGGAGAATAAATATTCACAGGATAGTCCAAGCCTCAATTAACATTACAAAGAGTAATGGTGTAGAATATTAGAACAGTTATATTATAGATAAACTATTTATATATATATATATTAATATATATATAAATGGGTTGTATTGTAGAGCTCTGTGAGTTTAAATGGGTTGTAATGTAGAGCTCTGTGAGTTTAAATGGGTCCGTACACCTATGAAAACAATACATATTTTAAAAGTGGGACCAATCAAAGAACTGATGCCAGTTTGTAGACAGCCTACCTTGCTCTGACACCCTCCACAGTAATATAACTGAGCTGTTTAAGGAGGGTACACAACCCCAAATGAGGTTACCTGAGACGTCCAGGTGCTCCAGGTTGGGACAGCGGGACACCACCTCGAACACGGCCTCGTTGGAGACGTTATAGCAGCCGGCCACCTCCAGACAGCGTAGCTCCGGGCAGCACTGGGCCACTGTGTGGAGCCCCCGGTCCGTTAGCCTCCGGCAGCCGCTGGCCACCACGCTCTCCAGCATCAGGCACACGTTGGGCGTGTCCTGGCAGAGGCGTCGCGTCAGCACCCGCAGCGCCCGGTCCACCTGGAGCACGTCGCCCGTCAGCCGGATGCTGCGCCACAGCCGGGGGTCCCACGCCAGGTTGTACCAGCGGCGGCAGACGCGGGCGCAGCGGCACAGTTGGTCTGTGGGCAACCGCGCAAACACGTCCAGGAAGACCAGGTCCGGCAGTAGGTCGATGGGCACCGACGCCCCCTGGTGGTGGTCCCGGGCGGCGCGACGGCGCGAGTGGGTGGAGGAGAACGGGGGCGCGGCCGCGTGCACCATAGCCACCGTCTCGGAGGAGGAGGAAGTGGAGGAAGAGCCATTGAAAGGGGCGGAGGGTGGCAGGAGGGGGGAGAGAGGGTGGAGGTGGGGGTGAGGGGAGGAGTAGGGGTACAGAGGCGGCTTGGCAGGCAGTATGAGGGCGGGGCTGGGGGTGCTTAGTGTCCGCATGCTCAGGTCCGAATCTGGGAGGTAGAGAGAGAGAGAGATGCAGAGAGAGATGCAGAGAGAGAGAGAGAGATGCAGAGAGAGACAGAGAGATGCAGAGAGATGCAGAGAGAGAGAGAGAGAGAGGCAGAGAGAGATGCAGAGAGAGATGCAGAGAGAGAGAGAGAGAGAGAGCAGAGAGAGAGAGAGAGAGAGAGAGAGAGAGAGAGATGCAGAGAGAGAGATTAACTGGGTTTATTGTGTCTCTGCATGTAAACAACATGTGTCCCAGGTTCATATTAGTATATAATGACCCACTTTGTCACATCAAAAGCTTCAGAGGTTTTCTGAGAGCTGGACTGACCTAATAGACACCAGTGAAGGCTGGTATCCCCCTGGACTGACCTACTAGACACCAGTGAAGGCTGGTATCCCCCTGGACTGACCTACTAGACACCAGTGAAGGCTGGTATCCCCCTGGACTGACCTACTAGACACCAGTGAACGCTGGTATCCCCCTGGACTGACCTACTAGACACCAGTGAACGCTGGTTAAAACAAACCCGTTGGACTGTGTCGGAGCAAATGTGTGTAGAATGTCAACACTAGAGAGGATTCAAACAGAGGACATGTTTAAAGTGCCGGATGCCTGTCTGTTTACCTGCCTGTCTATTTCACTGCCTGTCTGTTTACCTGCCTGTATGTTTACCTGCCTGTCTGTTTACCTGCCTGTCTATTTCACTGCCTGTCTGTTTACCTGCCTGTATGTTTACCTGCCTGTCTGTTTACCTGCCTGTCTATTTCCCTGCCTGTCTGTTTACCTGCCTGTATGTTTACCTGCCTGTCTGTTTACCTGCCTGTCTATTTCACTGCCTGTCTGTTTACCTGCCTGTATGTTTACCTGCCTGTCTGTTTACCTGCCTGTCTATTTCCCTGCCTGTCTGTTTACCTGCCTGTATGTTTACCTGCCTGTCTGTTTACCTGCCTGTCTATTTCACTGCCTGTCTGTTTACCTGCCTGTCTGTTTACCTGCCAGTATGTTTCCCTGCCTGTCTATTTCACTGCCTGTATGTTTACCTACCTGTAACTGTCTGTATGAACGCCAGCCCGTCTGCGTTTCTGTGAGTTTGTGTGTCTTATTAGATTACCTGAAACATGTTCAACAAAATACCAGACTGAAAAACTACCAGACTAAATTCCTGAAAATACAACTACCTTATTAAAATAAAACGACCTCTTTAAAATACCTTACAATGGCCTGTAGGTTTTAATTCTAAATGCCACCTGTTTGGCATGGCGTATACAAGTATGTGACATCTGAACACTTGTCGTTGTTTCATACAGTAAGCTCTTATTCAAGCTGTCCCAACCAACGCACTGATGATGTTCAGTCACAAACAAAACAAGTGCTAGGCCCCGCCCCCTTCACATGAATGTACTAATGTGGTGACCCGGAGATTATAAGATACTGTATCCACTCTACCACCAGCTTCTGTCAATGTCACACTCGGGCAATGGGCCAGAATGGCCCGCTGGGGCATTGGACAAGAATGGCACGATGGGCAATCCGCCAGCTGGTTGGTTGACCGGATCTGACTGCGGACACGCTCACTCCCCCTGGTTGTTACATCGCCCTGGTGACAACGGTATGATGGCCACGGCGATAAAGTCCCAGAATATTCCCTCGTCTTCAGTTGTCATGGAGATTAGTATAGCAGACATTTCTGAGGAGTTATACCAAGACGGTAATGAAGAACACAGGCACGTCTGAGAAAAGACCTCAATGTCAAGCTCTCCAGAATCTAACTGACATAATGGCCTCAGCAGAAACAAGTTTTCTTCATCAGGGCCAACAACTACATTTTTCAGTAGACTGTTTCTGCCAAACTCGATAACCAGAATTATTGCAAAGATAGAAGAATGAAACTGAATGAACTGGTTGTCCTTCATTCATGAATCAGGCTGAGACTTTCACACGGTGCAGTGCAATTATGCTGTCTTTGTTTTAACTAAGTGAATGACGAACACAACAAGAGCAAATTGCTTTCTCCCAGTCTTTTCATCATTATTAGAGCACGTAGGGGTGACTGGACAGCTTATTTAGGTGCAATGGACCAAGTTGAAAGCCTTGGTCAAACACTTCCAATCAACCAAACACATACGCGACTGTACATCCACTTGGTTGTAACAAATGCAGCCTATTGATTGGTTGCAATATGTATCCCTGCCTTGGATTGGATGGACACTTATTTTACTATTATTTCACCAGGGAGGCATATTGAGACCATTTTCAAGCATCCCGGACGAGACCTCATAAAATCCAACTGACAGAAAGATGTGTCTTGGCAGCAAACATTTGCTGATTACAAATAATATGAAACATATATATACTCTTTCTTAACTGTCAATTCACCTGCCAATCATCCATACAATGAAGTGCCTTTCACAAGCACACCCAATAAGAACGACAAGAACAATTAAACACCCAATAAGAACGATAAGAACAATTAAACACCCAATAAGAACGAAAAGAACAAATAAACACCCAATAAGAACGATAAGAACAATTAAACACCCAATAAGAGCGATAAGAACAATTAAACACCCAATAAGAAATAAGAACAATTAAAACCCAATAAGAACAATTAAACACCCAATAAGACAATAAGAACAATTAAACACCCAATAAGAGCGATAAGAACAATTAAACACCCAATAAGAACGATAAGAAAATAAACACCAATAAGAACAATAAGAACAATTAAAACCCAATAAGAACAATTAAACACCCAATAAGAACGATAAACACCCAATAAGAACGATAAGAACAATTAAACACCCAATAAGAACAATTAACAATTAAACACCCAATAAGAACAATTAAACACCCAATAAGAACAATAAGAACAATTAAACACCCAATAAGAACGAAAAGAACAATTAAACACCCAATAAGAACGATAAGAACAATTAAACAATAAGAACGATAAGAACAATTAAACACCCAATAAGAACGATAAGAACAATTAAACACCCAATAAGAACGATAAGAACAATTAAACACCCAATAAGAACGATAAGAACAATTAAACACCCAATAAGAACAATAAGAACAATTAAACACCCAATAAGAACAATAAGAACAATTAAACACCCAATAAGAACGATAAGAACAATTAAACACCCAATAAGAACAATTAAAACAATAAGAACGATAAGAAATATTAAACACCCAATAAGAACAATTAAACACCCAATAAGAACAATAAGAACAATTAAACACCCAATAAGAACGATAAGAACAATTAAACACCCAATAAGAACGATAAGAACAATTAAACACCCAATAAGAACGATAAGAACAATTAAAACCCAATTAAGAAATATTAAACACCCAATAAGAAATAAGAACAATTAAAACAATAAGAACAATTAAACACCCAATAAGAACCCAATAAGAACAATTAAACACCCAATAAGAACAATTAAACCCAATAAGAACGATAAGAACAATTAAACACCCAATAAGAACAATAAGAACAATTAAACACCCAATAAGAACGATAAGAACAATTAAACACCCAATAAGAACGATAAGAACAATTAAACACCCAATAAGAACGATAAGAACAATTAAACACCCAATAAGAACAATAAGAACAATTAAACACCCAATAAGAACAATAAGAACAATTAAACACCCAATAAGAACAATAAGAACAATTAAACACCCAATAAGAACGATAAGAAATATTAAACACCCAATAAGAACAATAAGAACAATTAAACACCTAATTAAAATAGTTCCCATTGAAAACTAAGTAAACTTTTAATAGTAATTCATTCATTGTTTTTTAGCTATGAATTTTCTGCCAAATTCTTCGTAATCTACGGGCCATTCTGGCCGATATTGGGTTCTAACTGGAAAACGCTGCATGCTGCTTATGTAAGAATAAAACTATACCACTTGTCTTTTTAATGAATTACTGCACACTGATACTTTGCCTGAATAGAGGTTTGACATTTTAAGATCCCAAATCAGAAAAACCATGGTGATGCTTTTCTGATCTTAAAAACAGCCAGGTGGGAATGCAAAGAATGCCATCCTGTCAACCAACACAGGGTTAGCAGGTCCTGCAAACATTCAACTTAGTCTAAGGCAAGTCAGTCCTTTCTGTTTAGTACTAGATAGTAACTGTGCTTCTTAGTTTTGGTGTTCAGGACTTGGATAGACAGTTATGCATATGGAACTAAAAAAACAGCCACTCCGGATCTCAGAAAATAATAACGTGTTATGTGATCAGTCTACAATTTGACAATAAAAGCAAAAATAAATAACATGATAGCTTCTTTCATCTCATGTGAGTTCTAACTATTAGGAGAGTGACAGCTTATCTCACATACTGAACCAGTTGACGCAGCCGTCCACCCCTTTGAAAGACGAAAAATCAGATGTTTTGAGTGTGAGCCAGTTTCCACATTTTGGTGGTCTCCTTGAGTCCTTTTGTGAAGGTGAGCAGGAGGTCAGGTCTGTTGTTTATTTTCCAGAAGTTTCCAAAAGGTGTGTCCACAGGCGAGGCTTCACTCAAAAGCGTTTGAATGGCCTGTAGAGGGAGTTTTTACCCCGATTATCTGTGGAAGTATGTCAAGCAGGGTACATTTATAGAGAGGGAAGACTGAGAATAAGCACGCAGGAAACAGTCTGCACATTATAGACCAGCAGGAAACAGTCTGCACATTATAGACAAGCAGGAAACAGTCTGCACATTATAGACAAGCAGGAAACAGTCTGCACATTATAGACAAGCAGGAAACAGTCTGCACATTATAGACAAGCAGGAAACAATCTGCACATTATAGACCAGCAGGAAACAGTCTGCACATTATAGACAAGCAGGAAACAGTCTGCACATTATAGACAAGCAGGAAACAGTCTGCACATTATAGACAAGCAGGAAACAGTCTGCACATTATAGACAAGCAGGAAACAGTCTGCACATTATAGACAAGCAGGAAACAGTCTGCACATTATAGACAAGCAGGAAACAGTCTGCACATTATAGACAAGCAGGAAACAGTCTGCACATTATAGACAAGCAGGAAACAGTCTGCACATTATAGACAAGCAGGAAACAGTCTGCACATTATAGACAAGCAGGAAACAGTCTGCACATTATAGACAAGCAGGAAACAGTCTGCACATTATAGACAAGCAGGAAACAGTCTGCACATTATAGACAAGCAGGAAACAGTCTGCACATTATAGACAAGCAGGAAACAGTCTGCACATTATAGACAAGCAGGAAACAGTCTGCACATTATAGACAAGCAGGAAACAGTCTGCACATTATAGACAAGCAGGAAACAGTCTGCACATTATAGACAAGCAGGAAACAGTCTGCACATTATAGACAAGCAGGAAACAGTCTGCACATTATAGACAAGCAGGAAACAGTCTGCACATTATAGAAAAGCAGGAAACAGTCTGCACATTATACACAAGCAGGAAACAGTCTGCACATTATAGACAAACAGGAAACAGTCTGCACATTATAGACAAGCAGGAAACAGTCTGCACATTATAGACAAGCAGGAAACAGTCTGTACATAATAGACAAGCAGGAAACAGTCTGTACATAATAGACAAGCAGGAAACAGTCTGCACATTATAGACAAGCAGGAAACAGTCTGTACATAATAGACAAGCAGGAAACAGTCTGTACATAATAGACAAGCAGGAAACAGTCTGTACATAATAGACAAGCAGGAAACAGTCTGTACATTATAGACAAGCAGGAAACAGTCTGCACATAATAGACAAACAGGAAACAGTCTGCATATTATAGACAAGCAGGAAACAGTCTGTGCATAATGTGACACGTCTAGTGTAAGTCTCTGTGACAGACCTAAGCCTGATGTATATTGTTCCCTCAATTTAGGGCTGACAAGGTTGGCATGAAGGAACAGCCCCAGTATATTTAAATTGTATTTTTTAAATAAAATATGACTGCACTGAAGGTTTAGAAATGGTCTTATACTTTATGTTGACTGTTTCGTGTGACTCAATGTTCTGGCTCAGAGAACGTGCCCTAACGCTAAACCATTTCACTGTCTACCTGATCGCTTCAACCTCTCGCATTGGAGTGAAATGATTTGTGCCAGAGGAAGTTCTTAGGATATGTGACAGGGTCAGAGGTCAGAAAAGCCTCCCTCAGGAAAATGTGCTACTGGCATGTTCCCCCAAATCCCCTCTCTCCCTCTCTCTCCCCCTCCCCCCTCTCTCTCTCTCCCCCTCTCTCCCTCTCCCCCTCTCTTTTATTATGTTTGTACATCTCTCCTCTCTTCGCTGTATTTCCACGAAATTCGAAGCTGACAGTCGGAACTTGGGAATATGTCACGAATGTCATTCCCAATAACTTTTCTCTGTGGCGGTTAAAAGGCGGTGAAAGCAAGTCAGGAGGCCACGGCGTGCCAGCCAGCCGGTCGGCTCGCCAGCCTATTGGGTTTCGCCAGGAATTCCTCATGTGCTTTACATAAGGAGAAACAGACAGTGATGTCACAGGCTGTTATTCACTCGCCGCGACACAGAGAGTTGACCTACAGGTTCATACCAGGAGGCATGAGACAGAAAGTATCCTGACTGACAGGCCTGCCAGGAGACAGTAGACGACCTCGCCATAGAGAGACTCCATGACCCTGGAGGAGCTGGCATGACACTGAAATGGCACAATACACAGAGGAGACCTTATTCCGTCTCTATGTTCCGGAGTATTCCACTGGGGTGGGGGTTAGGGGGGTTGGCTGGCCTCTGGTCTACGAGCACAGTGTTTCCAATCAGTCCCTGTGGCTTCCTCTCTGATGGCTCTTCCTTACACACGCAGACACACACACACACACACATACACACACACACACACACACGCAAGAAGAAGCCCAAGAGCTCAGACGGCCGGGGGGAGGTGGCCAGCCTCGCATGAGAAGCACAGAAGGCATTTTAATTGGAGCAAGGTGTCCTGTTGGCAGCGGCACAGCGAATGAAATGGCAGCAGCCCCAGCCAGCCGGCTACAGTTAGGCCCTGTGCCTGCCACTCTGCTGCAGTTAGACACAGGGCCTGCCACTCTGCTGCAGTTAGACCCTGTGACTGCCACTCTGCTGCAGTTAGACACAGGGCCTGCCACTCTGCTGCAGTTAGACACAGGGCCTGCCACTCAGCTACAGTTAGACCCTGTGCCTGCCACTCTGTTGCAGTTAGACACAGGGCCTGCCACTCTGCTGCAGTTAGACACAGGGCCTGCCAGCTGACTGCAATAAAACTCAGGGCAGCTGGCTGCTGGCTCGTCTGGGAGAGGGTAGTGGGAGGAAGGGTGGATGGAAGCAACAGGACAGGGAGAGAAGTCATCTGAGATGTCTGGTTTGGTGGAAGAGAAGCAGCAGTCCCTAATGATATTCTCTCATTCCCAGAAACATCTTTTACTGGCCTCTGTCTCTCTGGACCCTACGACCAGGGAGTTTGTCCACATGGAAGGGTGTACTGAGAGAGAGAGAGAGAGAGAGAGAGAGAAGCGCTAGAAAAGAGAGACAGGCTAGAAGAGAGAGATGCGCTAGATGAGAGAGACGCGCTAGATGAGAGAGACAGGCTGGATGAGAGAGACGGGCTAGATGAGAGAGACGCGCTAGATGAGAGAGACGCGCTAGATGAGAGAGAGAGAGGCTGGATGAGAGAGACGGGCTAGATGAGAGAGACGCGCTAGATGAGAGAGACAGGCTGGATGAGAGAGACGGGCTAGATGAGAGAGACAGGCTGGATGAGAGAGACAGGCTGGATGAGAGAGACGGGCTAGATGAGAGAGACGCGCTAGATGAGAGAGACAGGCTAGATGAGAGAGACGCGCTAGATGAGAGAGACGTGCTAGATGAGAGAGACGGGCTATGTCAAATGACAGTCCATAAATTCAATGTTTAAAATAAATAATATATAACTTTAAAAGTGCACATTTATTAAAATTTTGAAATCATGTCTAATCTTGTCTAATATAACGCAGGATTCATGTTTTAATTATAACTCGAAAACATTAAGACCAATATATCGCCAGACAATGCATTTAGTCAAATCTCACTAAGATCACCTTCTTTGGTCAGACGGATAAAATACAGGATGGATAAAAGCCCCTAATTGTAAACAGTCTATTTTCATCAAATTGGCCTTTTATTCAAAAACAAATCATACTCAAAAAGGCATTAATAGAATATTAATAACTCCATATTATATTACCATATTATATTACCATACCATATTAATAACAGTTTGATTTTAAATGATTCACTGCAGAGAGCCCATGAACAATGGGTATCCCATATAAACCAGCTTTGATCTACAAGGCAGCTGCTCTGAAATCATCTCTCTCCCTCTCTCTCATATTTCCTTCACTCTTTAAGAGAGCGCTTCTAAAAGTATTTCCTTTCTCACGTATGATAACATTTTTATTTTGTTTTATTTGGCCACCATAGGACATTTCGCATCTTATTCCAAATTCCAATTGCGATGCAAACACAGTGTAAAGCATTATCGGAATAAGGTAGAAAACATGCTAGAGTAATAAAAAAGACAAAAGGAAAATAAAATAAAAAAGAGAGAGCATCTGGGACTTAGCAATGCTAATGCTAAATTAATGCTAAGTTAATGCCAAGCTAACGCTAAGTTAATGCTAAGCTAATGCAAAGGTAATGCTAAGCTAATGCTAGGGTAATGCTAAGCTAATGCTAGGGTAATGCTAAGCTAATGCTAGGGTAATGCTAAGTGAACAACACAGATTTCTTGGTTGATGGACACAATAAACCCAGACATCTGAGGTACCCGACATGTAAAAGAGAACTAGGCTGTTCCGTTAAGGGGGTGTGTTTCCTCGTGGCAGTCTGTACTGAGGCACCCAGTTCTAACCAACCACTGGCCATTTCCTGCTAGTCAGGTCCACGGGGTTTTCTTTATGAAATCATAGAAGAAAAATGCGAACATCTTGTCTCAAAACGCAGACTTCACCACAGCAAAGGAAGAGGAGGGGGAAAAAAAGACATTTCATGTTTCTAAGCGTTTGGATGGCTTCCCACCACCACCAATGCCCCACTTGCCTTGCCCTTTGAATAATGGCACCACTCTATTGATCTGAAGACCAGGGAGGATCTGGAGAAGTGTTCTCAGGCTCTATTTGTAAGCGGAGAACCTCCACTGCCAGTTCACTCCAACACAAACAGACCCAATATGCTGTGTACACTGACTGGACTTGACGTTAGTGGAAATCCAATGTTTCAATGTAGTGAAGACGTCTAGTTTTCCACCAATAGCTTTTCCAATGGAAGAACGTGGCGTTCTACTATTCAACTTTAATTAACTGGAACCGAAGAAAATAAGTCGCCTAAAACGATATAAAAAATACACTGCAGTCCTGCTGATTGGTTCCAAGAACAACAACCAAATGTTCAGTGGCAAATGTGCGTCCTATTTAACAGATGTTCAGCCAGCTGTCTCCTGACTGAAAACAAACATCGGCAACGTTTTCCCGAAAGCCGAACGGTACGATGTTTAACAACTTGTAATACGCCACAAGCTTTTGAGCGAGATGCCAGATTTTCAGACAGACACTGGATCGTCTCAACACAGAGACTATCTAGTTCGTCCGTTGTGGAAACGCTGCCATGCAAATCAAACACATCCCTAAAAGACAGATGTGGCAACCAGCTGTCTGAAATGAAATACCCCGAGCTTCCTGCTGGGGCAGTTTGGGTCAGACCGGGCCTATGGTCCTGTGCAGTTCAAGTGAGGTGACTATATATTATAACCATTAAGAGGAGAACAAAATAACTGCATGAAGAGGAGAGACAAAGCTTGAGCATGTCCAGGAGAGGCACTTGGATGTGACCTGATTGCCCTTTGACACCAACCAGGGGCCGTCCTGAGAACCTGACAAACCCCTACAGCGACAATAGCCTCTAGCTTTGGCCTGTGTTAATCGGGAGAAGTAGATACCCCAGAAAGCCACTTTCGTTCCAACTACGGTACCACAGATAAAAAACAGGGTTATTAAAGTAAAAAATGTTGGATCAGAAAAATCCTTGTGGAAGAGTAGTTATTAAGGCAAAGAGATCCAGATTTGTCAAAGAAAGGCTGTGTTGTCTGTATAAGCCTTTTTTAGATAACACACACAGAAACACACACACAAACATGAACACAAACATGAAAACACACACATAAAAACACACACACACATGAACACACACACACATATGAACACACACACACATATATATGAACACAAACAGGCCTGCACAGCAGGTGGCAGAGTAGTTTGGGGCCAGAAGCCTATTATCCAACTCACCAACCGGGACTTAAAGTACACTAATCTGCACAATGGAAAAAAAGGTCTAATCTGCATCCCAGTTAACAAAACAAATACCTCCATGGCATTAAAGCACCATCAGTGACCACAAATGTCAGATCTTAATTTGAGACAGGTTGCTACAGCAGGGAAGCCATCCCTCAGCATCTGGGGATGTGAATTATTACGTAGATTTTGACGATAGCATTGTTCCAGGACTTGTAACATCTATCAGGGGAAAATACTACTTTTACATTAGCGACATGGCAAGACGGGTCACACGGGGCTATTCTATATTAGGCCTTCTGATCTGACTTGTCCTGCAACGTAGTGGAAGTGTGCCGAGGTCCACCTCCCCAGAGCAGCAAATGCCCTGCAGTCTACTGTGTAGTGGCGACTGAAGTTGGATGTGAGGACACCGAGGTCCACCTCCCCAGAGCAGCAAATGCCCTGCAGTCTACTGTGTAGTGGCGACTGAAGTTGGATGTGAGGACACCGAGGTCCACCTCCCCAGAGCAGCAAATGCCCTGCAGTCTCCACCTGCAAATGCCCTGCAGTCTAGTGGCGACTGAAGTTGGATGTGAGGACAGTGGCGACTGAAGTTGGATGTGAGGACACCGAGGTCCACCTCCCCAGAGCAGCAAATGCCCTGCAGTCTACTGTGTAGTGGCGACTGAAGTTGGATGTGAGGACACCGAGGTCCACCTCCCCAGAGCAGCAAATGCCCTGCAGTCTACTGTGACGTTTCTAAACGGCACAATGAAATCTGGTCACGGACCGACCAGGCACCTCCCAAGAAACAAGTGAAACTGTTGCAAATAAATGTACAGACACATGTGAAATACCATTGTTCTGTGTATGCAGCAGCTCGCCAAATGTTACACGTGAGAATGATTGATTAAGGATGCGGGCATTCAGTTGGAGTTTCGGGGAAGTAACGGGGAATTGTTGCTAGAAGTCATTAAACTGGACACAGCCCAGCCTTTGTAATGCTCTAGACTGCTCTGGAAGCTGTGACATCACCAGTAGTTAAGGTACAATGGAAGAGCCTGCCCACAGATTTCCTGCACTTTTGACCGACTCCGCGACAGGAATCTGATAGGGAAGTGTTGGTTGTTAGTAGAAAGTGTGTGTGTGTGTGTGTGTGTGTCTTTATAGTGAAAGGGACTGTGTGTGTTTGTTTCTTAATACTACAGTCTAGAACAACACACACACACACCCACACACACACCGACGAACTACAGCGACCACCTCTGTCTCGTGGCAACTATTGTAGGAGTTTGGGATAAACACAAACCACTCCAGGCTCGTCCCAAACCAACATGAGTTGTTGTAAACATCTAAAGGTTGCACATTTCTCACAACATAACTTTCTTTTTCCATGACTAAATAGACAAGCATACAGACGGATACAAACAATCTCTTCACAATCCCCCCTTATGAAAACTGTGATTTTAAGGGGTTTACCGTACATTGAGGTGGAACGCTACTGTTTTTAATGCAACTGTGATGCCAAAAAGATACTAGCCGTGCAGTTTAAGTAAAAATAACTGGCTTCACTTATAAGTGGTCAAGACTCTGCCACTAACCCCAAACCCAAAAATACTTCGGTCCGAACATCAATTAGCAGGGCTGTTGTCCAACACTACAGATGGAAATAAAAGAGCAGGGTCTTGATTTGAGGAAAGTAAAACACTACAGAGTTTGGCACTAGTGTGATAAACCTCTCCTCACCAGAGACGTAATGCAAACTAGTGCACCAGGTGAGTGAGGTGAGCAATCAACAACCAGGTAGAAAACAAAACCAGAAGTTTTTTGGCCCTTCATGAATGTAGTTGTTTAGCCTGACGATTGAGGTTTTAGGACTATATAGTATCCACTGAATAACGTTGTATTTCCTCAATTCTGCAGTGGTAAAAATTTGTTAAAATGACATTGTTATGATTTAGTCATCTCTAAAATCACGCCATCAGAATACAACAGTGGGCTAGTCAATCTACACCTGTCTGAGATCCAATCATTTATTCTGTTCTATTAACCTGGTCTATAAGTCTATTCAACCCCTGTCTGGTTCATCCTCTCTATTAGGGAAGAGATTTAGACCTGGGACACCAGATGTATTTAATTTACTACCAGGTAGAAACAAAAAACAGAAGTGGTCCAGGAGCCGAATTAAACAGCCCATCTCTGAGGAAAGCTCCCAACCCAGTCACGTTCCAATAGTGTTTTAAACAACCGTGTTCCAAACTAAACACGCCCTCTCTTATGACATCTAACCTCATCCCAACCTAAACACACCCTCTCTTATGACATCTAACCTCATCCCAACCTAAACACACCCTCCCTTATGACATCTAACCTCATCCCAACCTAAACACACCCTCTCTTATGACATCTAACCTCATCCCAACCTAAACACACCCTCTCTTATGACATCTAACCTCATCCCAACCTAAACACACCCTCTCTTATGACATCTAACCTCATCCCAACCTAAATACACCCTTCCTTATGACATCTAACCTCATCCCAACCTAAACACACCCTCTCTTATGACATCTAACCTCATCCCAACCTAAACACACCCTCTCTTATGACATCTAACCTCATCCCAACCTAAACACACCCTCTCTAATGACATCTAACCTCAGCAAGACTACAGACTCAGGAATGCAGTTTTAGTTTATGTTTCGATTAATTAGAAGTCACAGTGTTTCGATGCGTCCAAAGAATATGACCTTAAAGCATTTTCTAGCCTGGCTCAAAACCGTTGTCTGTCACCGCTCAGGTTTTTTAACAACACTGTGCAAACCTAAGCTCTGCTGGCCAGGCCCTGGCTATCCACCCAACCACAGTTACTGGAAATGTGCTGGACGGGACTGTGGGGAAAGAACAGACATAGGCCAATACAATATAGCTAAAGTCAATAAGGCTAACAGAAACAATTACAGTCCATGGATGTGATCAGTATTAACCTGGACTCTATACATGTCTGTTAATATGAACATGTGATCAATATAAACTTGGACTCTATACACGTCTGTAAATATGAACATGTGATCAATATAAACCTGGACTCTATACACGTCTGTAAATATGAACATGTGATCAATATAAACCTGGACTCTATACATGTCTGTTAATATAAACATGTGATCAGTATAAACCTGGACTCTATACATGTCTGTTAATATGAACATGTGATCAGTATAAACCTGGACTCTATACATGTCTGTTAATATGAACATGTGATCAGTATTAACCTGGACTCTATACACGTCTGTTAAATATGAACATGTGATCAGTATTAACCTGGACTCTATACATGTCTGTTAATATAAACATGTGATCAGTATAAACCTGGACTCTATACATGTCTGTTAATATGAACATGTGATCAGTATAAACCTGGACTCTATACATGTCTGTTAATATAAACATGTGATCAGTATATAAACCTGGACTCTATACATGTCTGTTAATATGAACATGTGATCAGTATTAACCTGGACTCTATACATGTCTGTTAATATGAACATGTGATCAATATAAACCTGGACTCTATACATGTCTGTTAATATGAACATGTGATCAGTATTAACCTGGACTCTATACATGTCTGTTAATATAAACATGTGATCAATATAAACCTGGACTCTATACATGTCTGTTAATATGAACATGTGATCAATATAAACTTGGACTCTATACATGTCTGTTAATATAAACATGTGATCAATATAAACCTGGACTCTATACATGTCTGTTAATATGAACATGTGATCAGTATTAACCTGGACTCTATACATGTCTGTTAATATGAACATGTGATCAGTATAAACTTGGACTCTATACACGTCTGTAAATATGAACATGTGATCAATATAAACCTGGACTCTATACACGTCTGTAAATATGAACATGTGATCAATATAAACCTGGACTCTATACATGTCTGTTAATATGAACATGTGATCAATATAAACCTGGACTCTATACATGTCTGTTAATATGAACATGTGATCAATATAAACTTGGACTCTATACATGTCTGTTAATATAAACATGTGATCAATATAAACCTGGACTCTATACATGTCTGTTAATATGAACATGTGATCAGTATTAACCTGGACTCTATACATGTCTGTTAATATGAACATGTGATCAGTATAAACCTGGACTCTATACACGTCTGTAAATATGAACATGTGATCAATATAAACCTGGACTCTATACATGTCTGTTAATATGAACATGTGATCAATATAAACCTGGACTCTATACATGTCTGTTAATATGAACATGTGATCAATATAAACTTGGACCTCTATACATGTCTGTTAATATAAACATGTGATCAATATAAACCTGGACTCTATACACGTCTGTTAATATGAACATGTGATCAATATAAACTTGGACTCTATACATGTCTGTTAATATAAACATGTGATCAATATAAACCTGGACTCTATACACGTCTGTTAATATGAACATGTGATCAATATAAACCTGGACTCTATACACGTCTGTTAATATGAACATGTGATCAATATAAACCTGGACTCTATACATGTCTGTCAATATGAACATGTGATCAGTATAAACCTAAGTTTCATTTGCATCTAAGTTTCATCAGCACATAGCTTTCATCAGGACTTCATCAACCTCACAAGTTATTTTGCATTAGAGGCACTGAGGGAAATACAGGCACATACTGCTGGAGAAACTTTTACAACCGGTGGCCATAAATTGTGCACTACATCTTTAAGAGGATCACTAAGAGAAGAAGCTGAACAGTTTGGCCAGATGCGCACATCAGAGGACACGTCTCCATCTTTGACACTGCATAACCTCCATTTCTGGGATAAGGCCATATGAACTATACTGGCCAGTGGCTATGTTCAATCATGCACAATCAGGATATTATTATCATCATGAAACATCTTGCTCGTTCACTGCCAAAGTGAATGCACAGTATCTAAGTTCTTGATTTTAAGAAGATATGGCCTGTATTTTAATAATATGTTTTTAAGAGAGGGGTGGGGGTGTGGCCTAAACTAGAGCTTCAGCCACAGCCAATCAGGTGTTTGATGAGACACAGAAAATAAAAATGCTAAGTTGTGACTAGATTTACTATTAGAACTTGGCAGCGGCTCAATCGACATCTGCTACTGGACTTCTTGTTCATTACACCCAGGTCATAATATTTGTCGTATTGTCATGAAACTATCTAAACTTCACTGAAACCCTTTCTTAAGGCTGGACGTCATGACAACAAGCTATTGTTGAGGTGCTAACGGCAGATTTCTATAGCTGGCTTCCCAGCTGGCTGTTCATAGCATTGGCTGTGATTATGACATCACTTCAGTCACTATTATGACTTCATAACAGAAGTTGTGTTGTATGCTAAATGCAGATGGAGAATAGAGAAAGACGAACATGCCTCCACGTTCCATACGATCCAAAACGTCTAGTCTAGTCATGCATAGTACAATAAACGGCAGAAAAACAGATTCGCTTCTCCATTTATGGTTGTTGGACCTAAAATGTGATCTGCCCGTACAATATAAATGCACGAGCACACAGGAATGCTTAATAAATCCACTTTTGCAGCTCGGCAGCACCTAAAGCAAATCTAATTTAACGGCAGCCAACCAAGTCCTGCAGACCTGCAAGGAATGTTTTAAGCAAACACATTACTTTAAACCAGTAATATTACCACTCACTGCTTCGTGTCCACGGCCCATTCCAAGAAATATATTCCACAAACATCAGTCGCACACTATATCCTAACTGACACCCTATTCACTTCCAAGACCACTCCTTCTGACCAGAGCCCCACAGCATCCGGTATTTGAGAAAGCCACGTTAGGGGGCTGTTTGTGACGCGGCGTGTGTGACAGTTTAGCACAGGACAACTGAGGGCTTTAAGGGGATGAGGTACTAAGTCCGTACATTACTTGCTAATTGCAGTGTTTAGAGTCTGAGTGCGCTTATGGTGCCAACGGCGTTTATAGCACATATTTTGACAGAAGTAGGCAATAAAATACCCAGTTTGTGGTCTTTCGTGCGAGATACCATTTGGGTCAACCCACAGGTGTTAGTTTTATCTGATCCAAACACACACAGACGCGAAGATATTCAGTAAAAGCCTGCACCTTTTATGAGAAGGGAATTTAAGAACTGGGTGTGAAGTAAACACCAGCAAGCACCACTGGCTGGAAATGTATTGTAGGAAACGTTTCTGTGCATTTGTAATGGATTTGCTCACTGTTAATGGAGCCGAAAAAGTTCCCTCCAAAAGAGAGCATTCTTTTTCAAATCTTCCATTGTGGAAAACGCAACTGCTGACACCGACCCGGCTGCCCAACGAGTGAATATCACAGCGGTAAAAACAGTTTCAACACGCAGATCGCAGAGGATCTTAACGTTCCTGTGTTTTACAGGAAACACTTATTTAGGTGTCTGAGCCAGACCTATGGGATGTGACTGACTGGGGAGGCTGGCTGCTCCCTCCTCCCAGCTGGTCGAGTGAGTGACGGTGACCTTGCTCCCCCCGTCCCCCCCGGCCCCTATCTGCTCCCTCCTCCGCGCTCCAATGGTTGGCTGGTGTGTGGGTGTCTCTCAGTGAACTGCTGCTCACCTCTCACTACGCTTTGGGTCCAGCCCCGGATCAGATTTCATCTGCAGATTCTAGCTGGGAGGAAGAACGCAGGAACTCTCTCCTCCTCCTCTCCCCCTCTCCCTCCTCTCCCCCTCTCCCCCTCTCCTCCTCTCCCCCTCTCTCCTCCTCTCTCTCCCCCTTCTTTCTCCTCCTTTCTCCCCCTCTCTTTCCTCCCTCTCTCCCCCTCTCCCCTTCTTTCTCCTCCTCTCTCTCCCCTTCTCTCTCCTCCTCTCTCCTCCTCTCTCTCCCCCTTCTTTCTCCTCCTCTCTCTCCCCTTTTCTCTCCTCCTCTCTCCTCCCCCTTTCCCCCTTCTTTCTCCTCCTCTCTCTCCCCCTTCTTTCTCCTCCTCTCTCTCCCCCTCCTCTCTCCTCCTCTCTCCTCCTCCTGGGTTCCAGCAATATGTTTCTGATAACATGTATGGAAGTTAAACACCAGCGTCACAACTTACTATATATCAACCATCTATCAGTCTTTCCTGTCCTCCTTCCTCCCATTACTAGTGTGTGTGTGTGTGTGTGTGTGTGTGTGTGTGTGTGTGTGTGTGTGTGTGTGTGCGTGTGCGTGTGCGTGTGTGTGTGTGTGTGCGTGTGTGTGTAGTCTTGAATACTTGATGAGGCATACCTGACAACTCCCTCAAGCTCTGGTTCACAGCCTCGTGAAAAAAAGTGACAGATTACCAACACTTACATGCTGTTACCTATTTAAATAGCATTTTCTACTTAACGTAAGTCCATGACAGCATAGCAATTAATGAGGAAGACGATAACTATTAGTCCGCTAGGCTATAAACAGAGGACTGGAAGTGTGTAAGAGTTCACCTAGACATAACCCAGCCAGGAGTACAGTTCTACTAGACATAACCCAGCCAGGAGTACAGTTCTACTAGACATAACCCAGCCAGGAGTACAGTTCTACTAGACATAACCCAGCCAGGAGTACAGTTCCACTAGACATAACCCAGCCAGGAGTACAGTTCTACTAGACATAACCCAGCCAGGAGTACAGTTCTACTAGACATAACCCAGCCAGGAGTACAGTTCTACTAGACATAACCCAACCAGGAGTACAGTTCCACTAGACATAACCCAGCCAGGAGTACAGTTCTACTAGACATAACCCAGCCAGGAGTACAGTTCCCATTCAATAGGTCTTCTTTGCCTTTAAATATACATCTAGAATTTGAGAAACCTGTGTTTTTAAGCTCTGGTAAAAGCAAAGTTAATGTGTATTACAGGAAAAACGGTGGCAATAAGGGACTTTCTTAAGACAATGTGCTCTAGTTCTTCACAAACCTCACCCTGTCTCTCTAATGACAATGGTTTTAAGAGTTCCCTTTAATTATCCTCATAGATTTCAGCTAAACAAGTCCGACTCCTGTTCTAATGGGATGGGACAGGCCTCACACAGGACTTCCTGGGTCGTTACCACTAAAGTGTTTCCAACAGAGGGAATGAGGATTACACCGGACAACATATGCTGCTTCAGAGATGTAAACAGGATAATGACCACTCCCAGCAACAGGGTAGCTAAGCTAACATAGCTAATTGCATCTGATAACATGAGTCTGGCATTGTTCTGACTTTGTTGTGTCTCTCTCTCACTATCTCTTCTCTCTCCCTCTCTCTTCTCTCTCCCTCTCTCTTCTCTCTCTCCCTCTCTTCTCTCTCTCACTCTCTCTCCCTCTCTCTCTCTCCCTCTCTCCCCCTCTCTCTCTCTCCCTTTCACTCCCTCTCTCTTCTCTCTCCCCTTCTCTCTGTCTCCTCTTAGGTAGAGGCATGTGTACCACACAAACAAAAGCACATGTACTCTGGTCCCACCATTAGTACTGACTGGACTGGGTGGGAACTGCCCTCCTGTAAGGGTGGGACAGAGAGGAATACTGACTGGACTGGGTGGGAACTGCCCTCCTGTAAGGGTGGGACAGAGAGGAATACTGACTGGACTGGGTGGGAACTGCCCTCCTGT